>CAKALU010035270.1:0-11576 GCA_916700995.1 Hozukius guyotensis
CAGCGAATAAAGTTTGTTATATATGACTTAAGAATTGATTGTCTGATTGGCCCAGATGGCGGCTGCATCGTTCTTGCAGCATGACATCTGTTATTCCGTATCTGTTTTGAATTCACTGAACAGTTTCTCACTCTGCGACAAGTGCGGCGTCTTTTTCCTACAAACTACCTTCTTTTGTTAGTCTTTTTCAGGACGTATTTCATGCCCTCTTTTTGTGCTGCTGTGTGTCACCGTTGTGCAGGTTTAGTCTGCAGACTGTACACAGGAGGATTATGTGCTTCCCCTTGCTCGTCACCCCGCTCTCCCTCTAATCTGCTCCCCGACTCTCTCCCCGGCCCGTTGTTGCCATGCCACCACATCGCACTGTAATCGCATGAAGCTTGATGGCCACCGTGATAAGAGTCTGCAGGCTGCAGGGAGACTGTTTATGTGCTGGCTGCAAGCTTCTGCTTTCACACTTTCACACAATGATTATTGACACCAAATGAGCCAAAAAGTGATGCTGAGAGGAGATTAAGCAAAAGGAAAAGCTTTCTTCAGATTTATTATGCAGACACACAATTGAGAAGATTCGTTGTACACTTTATTTACCTCAGCTGCAGAGAGAATTTGAAAGAAGCTTACATTAGAGACCATTTTATAAGTGTATTTGATTATATTTCCTCTTTTTCCGGAGCTGCTCTCAATTTAATTAGTTACCAGCTGTTTGCTGGTAATATAAACTCAACACTCCTTCCATGTTCACCTGTTGTCTCGATACATTCAGTATAATATATACTATATCACAGCACTAATTCTGTACAACACCTTCATGTCATTCTCACTAATTTGTTGCTCTGAGTTTCTCTTCTCAAAAAGAAATACTGTTTTCATTCACTAATTATCTGCAAGGCTTTTTTCCGATCGCAGTGACAACACCTCTTTCCCAGATGTATATACAGAGTTTAGTTTCATAGCTTAACGGCAATTACAAAAAAGTATTTAAACATTGTGTTTTCTAGCCCCAAAACAGACAAATTCATTTGAAATATCCATGGACCGTGACCTCACCCATTGGTTTGGCATTTTGACAGTCGCCATCTTGTATTTTTTGGAACCAGCAGTACAACCGAATGCTGAATAAGACATTTTTAAGGCAACAAAAATCTTACAATTAATTTTCATGAACTGAAAACACACTGTGAAAGGTGTTAAAGTTGTAAGAGGAAAACATAGAAAAACTCCCAGACCGGACAACGGCGCCGAATGATCACTCGGCAGTCGAGCCATTTTGGCTTCATGCACCACTGAGCAACTCTCATAGGAATTAATGGGAGCCAGCCTACAACGCTGTATCCAGTTCTCTTTATATCATCCATGCATGCTTTATGGTCTATTTGACTCTAAATGGGACCATAATTTACTAAATGAACATCATGCTGTATTGAGGAAGACTTGAAACTAGCGATTGAGACCATAAACTCACGTTTACAATGTTTACTGAGGGAATAAATCAAGTGAGAAGTAGGCTCATTTTCTCATAGACTTCTATATAATCAGACTTCTTTCTGCAACCAGAGGAGTCACCCCCCTGCTGGCTATTAGAAAGAATGCAAGTTTAAGGCACTTCCACATTGGCTTCACTTTTCAGACCCGCATGTTGCCGCCTGGAAATATCAGAAAAATCTCTATCTCTATCAGTAAATGTGTTTGTGGCGTTTTCCACAGAGCAACATTTGTAAATCAGCAAGAAAATGAAATATCTTGTTAGAATTTCATCCTTACTCGCAAACCTTACCACTGTATGACTGACTCTAATGTTAGACAATCAGTTCTAACTTCCTGGTTTGATGACATCCAGATGAACTAGCTAGAAATACAAAAAGCAAAGCCATTTTGAAAAGAAATGCAACAGAAAACATCTCAGTAATGCAACAGCTTGCTCAACAAAACACGCAGTTTGTCATGAAGTATGGAGTCATTTGTAGCTTGGCTGCTGGCTGGCTGTAAATGTGTTTAATGTTGGATTTTTCTGTTGTCATAATTAGAACTGAAAGACCATCAGGCCTCTGGTAGCAGGTTGCGTTGCGTAGAGGACAGAGGGCTGAAAATCTGGCCGCTACAAATGGATCCATTATTGAAGCTTAATTAACATCAGCCAGAAAGCCTGTAAATACTGTTCCAGTGTTTCTGAGGCCCAGCTAAACTGGTTAGCTAATCTGGTTAGCAGAAGAAGCATCAGTATTAGTAGGATTATTAAATCACCAGAAGCGACACGCAATTTGTTGTTTTGGTGTCTTTTCAATGCATACTCTTGATGTCTTTCCTGTGCCTGTTTTTTGTTTGTTGTACCTCATCTAAATACATTTTACATGAGCTGCCTGTGGCTTTAGTAAAAATTTGATGTTATTTTTTACTTGTGCAGAGGCAGAGTTACATCAGACCAACAGTGCGTCTGCATTAGGACTCACAGTTGTGCCTCCTGCCCCGCTCTGAGTCCCGTCTGCCAGTGCTGTGTTGTGCTGGGCAGGGCAGGGCTTGGCACTGGGCACGGGGGTACAGATGGTGTTACGTGTGATCTAGTTGGAGGTCCAGAACCGTAGCCCAGCAGGGACCCTGGCAGCTGACGAGCCTGGCCCGACGGCCACGGCCCCTGGGTGGCACTCCGACAGTGTGGGCGACCCAGGTGTCAAACCAGACAGACTGACTTTCTCTCTCTCTTCTAACCACCACGGCCAGCTGTTACACCTCCGCTGCTGCACAGAGCCACCATCACAAACAGGAAAACATTACGTAACAGGCCCAAAAACACAAAACAGATACCTATCATAATAGAAGCAGAATAATTCTCATTCATTTGCATAATAGCAGCGTGTAATAGATACTGTAAGATGAACAGTAACTGCAGACAGGCTCAGCTCAGAGGCTTAAAGTCTGCTCAGGATACCGTCGACGTATGCGTGGGCCGTTGTACCATATAAGCTTTTTAAAGCGTCCACAATTGCGCGTGCCAGCATGTTGGACAGATAGGTTTGATGGAAAGAGACAGGCTGAAGCTAAACTGCAGCGATGCCGTTTTGTTGCCGCTTGTGTTATTCATGATGTTGATGAAGTTATCACGGCGACGCTGTAATCCCGACCAACTCCGCGCGCGGGCTGCTCCACGGCTTACGGCACCAGGAAATTCATCAAGTCATCATAGATCAAGTCACACTGCCATGGATGGCATTGAAAAAGCAACAAGGGCAAGCTATCGAGTGCCCGGATACTGTGGCAGCAGCTGAAAAATGCATTTATTTCAGCCAACCTCCGCGACTCCGGGCTGGCTCGGCTGATGCACTCCACGGTTAGTCAGCACTCCCGCCGCTTTGCCAGCTCAGCTTTTTATGCCGTGCCCTGGAAATTGAGTTTTGCTGGCCCTGTAATGTACTCAAAACTACATCTGCAACTGACTGATAAATCTACGCTTTGTTGCGCCTGACGGATGGCTGTGAAAATGGAAATTCGCCACGGCATGTTGCTGTGTCAAGAGGAAGGTCACTTTAGATTTTCCCCCGCTCGCCGAGGAACACCTCTGCTCGGGGTGAAACCGAACTGACCATTTTGTCTCAGTTTTAATATTTTCTTAAGCTTGTTTCGGTTCAATGAGATGACAGGTTTCTGGATTGTTTTGTTCCACTGCTGCGTCTCCCAGCTGCTCAGGGCAGACTGGAAAAACACAATGTGTCAACTATATCTGTTATTTGCTGAGAGAATGGCTTTACATCTACAGAGCGGTAATTGTGTATGTGTGTGCGTGTGGTTACATACATGAGTGGGGCTTGATAAATACTACAAGATGACGGATCTTTATTGCAGAGCAGCAGTCGAGGTATGACACTCCGAAGACCAATTTCAGACTGTTAACAAGGCCTGGACCAGGAATACCTCACAGCGAAATGTCACAAGGCCTCCCTTCCCCACACCTCCTCGCTCTCCCGCTCCCACAGCTCTCCAGTGGACATTCAACGAATTGTAGTTCCTCTCTTTCAATTTGCCGACCATGTTACCTCGTTCCACAATGTGCTGCCCCGGGGGATCGTGGGTAGGCAGGAGCAGCGGCCTCGGCCAGGTCCGCAGAGAGCCGATAACCTTTCGGTGTTGCTTTAGCACGCTGTGTAAAGAACAATCAGAGCTTATCAGCATCGACTACAGGCGAATGCTAATTCAGTGTCACGCAGACGGACTGCAGAGGGAGAATGTTTTCACTCCGACAGCCAGCAGACGAATAACTTTAAGAAGACTGAAGCTTTTTATTGCCTTTTCTAATATGTGATGCACCTCTCTGATCGTATTGAAATATTACTGGTTCCTGCTATTGCATTAATAATTTGTGGACATGAATTAACGGAACATAAGATTAAACGATCAAATGTTTAAGGGATATCATATATATACCTCCATCCAAAAACAACTTATCTCACAATATTGATATAACCTATAGCTTATAGACAGTGACTTGACATTAATTTGAGTGCAAAAATTGAGCAAGAATATGTATCAAATAACTATTCCTACTAGGGCTGTCAATCCAATAAAATATTTAATCGAGATTAATCACATTATTGTCCGTAGTTAATCACGATTAATTGCAAATGAATCACACTTTATTTTTACCTGTTCAAAATGTACCTTAAAGGGAGATTTGTCAAGTATTTAATACTCTTATCAACATGGGAGTGGGCAAATATGCTGCTTTATGCAATCATATGTATATATGTATATATCAAGTGTGCATGTCTGTAAAGGGGAGACTCGTGGGTACCCATAGAACTCATTTTCATTCACATATCTGGAGGTCAGAGGTCAAGGGACCCCTTTGAAAATGGCCATGCCAGTTTTTCCTCGCCAAAATTCTGCGTAAGTTTGGAGCGTTATTTAGGCTCCTTCGCGACAAGCTAGTATGACATGGTTGATACCGATAGATTCCTTTGACTTAATAGTTTCATATGATGTCAGTATCTTAACCAGGTTCTAGCTTCTAGCTTTAAAACTGAGCCCGCAACAACCTAAAAATTGCAAGTTGTGTTAAAGAAATTAGTAGCGTTAAAACAAATTAGCGTTATTGTCGCGTTAACTTTGACAGCCTTCATTTTTACTCATTTGTGCAGAGAGGGCTCTGTACAGGTTCATGTCTAAACCTGAAATAGAATTATTTTTTAAAAAAAGAGCATGAACTGCAACGTCCCCGTTTTGCATCCGATCAGGGACCTTTGTTGCATATTGTTCCCTCATTTCCCGTCCCATCTTTCCACTGACTATTTAATTAAAAAAAATATACAAAAATATATAAATGTCTCCCTGCAGATTTTCTCCTTAAAATGTACAACGCCTTATATACATTTTATTTAAGTATTTTCAAAGGCATCCTCTAATTTATCACATTCTTATTAACTTGGTGGGTGAGGTGGCTAACCAACAATGAACCTATGCTCATAATAATGATAATAATAATAAACTTTATTCATACTGCAACTTACTAACCTAAAATGCAGCTCAAAGTGTTTTACAAGAAAATTAGAAAAAGAAATAATAACACTGCTGTGTAGCTCTATTCACTTCTGGTGCGTCAAGAGAAGAGATGCTCAAGGTTCTTTTGAAATACGGTTGGTGAATGGTGAAAAGACAGACACCTGATGGTCTCACAGGAAAACTATGTAGTGTATCATCCATTGAGTGCATATTTGAGGACAAATTGTAGTGTCGCACTCCAGGAGAAGAAATCTTATGTTATGCTGTAAAATGGCACACGGTACTTTCAATACTAGAACTCTTTACCTAGAATTACAAAAGGAGGAACAATAAGTGTAACACAATGTCCAAAGGAATAAAACAATCTTTCTCTGCAGCTGCAGTGAAAGCTAGCATTAGCAGGAGAGTAATTTATGGAACGCCAGCTGGTCTGTAAAGGTTACTACCACAGGCAATTCAGACACGGTGGTTCAACAAGAACCTCATTAAAATACAGGGTGGTAGACACCTCAACATATGAAGATGCTTTCCTGTCTGGTGAGCATAAAATAAAACCGTTTTGTTAGTTGTTCCAGAAAAATGTTGACATTGTGAAGTCTCTCTCTGGGTCTGTGAATCTGTCCATCAAATTTGCCCTCTTGTCTTTCGCCCTCTCAGCGCGAATCGTGCGGAGTCGTCAGTGGTGTGAGATGGCTCCGTGCCTGGAGGGGGAGGTCTGCAGCCTCCTGTTCAACCGATCCGGCTGGACCTGCACCAGAGGCAGCGGTCGCATCAAGACCGTCACGGTAATTCACAAGACACCACATTAATACACGCCATATGCACTTAACAGCATCACGCCGACATTTCCAGCATGGGTAACCACCCCCCCGTCAGCTGATTGTGATATGTGAGGCCAGAGCCCCAGGGCTAGAGGCAGCACACAGGTTACAAAGACTGCATCAATACTGAATCTCAAAGTGTAGATAACGAATGCTGAACTGCTCCCTGTGGGTGGAAATTACTAATTACTAGGGCTGTCAATTGATTAAAATATTGAATCATGATTAATCGCATGATTGTCCATAGTTCATCACGATTAATCAAATTAATCACACATTTTTTATCTGTTCAAAATGTACCTTAAAGGGAGATTTGTCAGGTGTTACTATACTCTTATCAACATGGGAGTGGGCAAATATGCAGGCTTTATGCAAATGTATGTGTATATTTATTATTGGAAATCAATTTGTCAAGAAACCCTCAAAGGTTATGCATTTCGCATAAAAATATGATCAAATCATAACATGGCAAACTCAAGATCAACAGGCAAAAATCGGCCATGCCCTACTAATTACAATCCACAGTTTATTTTGGGGACGTCCTATTGGAACAAATCAAAGAAACCAAACTTGTGGGTATCACCCCCTCATTTTACTTCTTCTCTCTTGGATTCCGCACATTGATATTATTGTAAAGAAAATCAGCGGAGGCGTAAATAGCACATAACAGTAGAAAGATGTTTTGAACATGGTTGTATCATCATTGGTTCTAACCCACCTCTAATATTGCTCTGCAGCCAATGAAAAGGATATAAAAAAGATACTATATCAGCTCCGCACTACCAATATCTCATTAGCATTGACCAAACTATTCTGGCTACCAGTCAAAACCAAACCTCATCGTAGTATTCTGCTTCTTATCAGGAAAAACATTTTACCAGGTAAACCTGAATTCTTCTCAGACCAACTTAAGCGGGCCAATATGTAATATATATTTGCTGTAATAAATCGTAAAATGGCCATGATATGTCATCAGAGATTAAAAAAACATGTTAAGTTGAAATACTGGCTTCTCCAACAACAATGCTACAGCCAGTATGTTTGAGCCTGTTACCAACTCACATCAAATATATTGCTAATACAGTATACAAAAAGCTTGAAATTGTATGTGAAATATATTGTATTATATGATCAGGTGTAATATAACTTTGTAATTATCTGGGTTATGAACCAATTTTTGCTGCATTTTACATTCCACGTGTCTATTTATGGGAACAGAGAACCGTATCTAATGCTAATGGGGATCATTTAAACAATGACAACAGTAAACGGCTGAAAGAAAACATCTGCTGTGATACCTTTTATTGGGGTGAGGCCACACGTGCGACATGCTTGAATTTTTTAACCAATACTGAGCAGTTCAGCATCGGTCTTCTGTTCCTTTTGATTCATTGTTGAACAATCAAACCAAAAGCTGTGTGGGCAATTATACGAGGTTTTACCTTGAACACATTCTGTAAAACTAATACTGACAAAATGTGGATTCAAATATGAACTTGAGCAGTTGATTCAATCGTTTGCTCAAACAAGAGATCAGACGTTTTAGGTTTCAGTGTCGTGCTGAGAAAAAATAATATTAGCTGACAACGGTCTATGACCTCTCCCTGACTTTGTGAGAGATTTAAATGAATACAAAGCATGTTAAATTTTTAAAGCCTTCAATATGGTGTCATCTGGTCCTCTGTAGGCTCCTCTCACAGTGGAACATGTATCCAATGCCTCAGAGCTGCCAATGCTGCAGTGCTGCCGACTGAGGCTTTGCTCTGTGATTAACTCTCATTTGATTCAGGGAGAACAAAGCCAGCATAGTTTTTTGTGCCATTATAAAGGAAGTATCATTATGAATGTTTGAAAAAAAAAAGAAGAAAAACTGTAAAGGCGTCTACAGACCGGCCAACAATAGTCACCCAATGGCTGAGTCGCCATGGATACAGGTCTCAATTTCGCACCATGCATCTTTATGCTCTATGGAAATGGAGGCGTTCTCCGTTCTCTCTATACCATGCACGCTAAGTTTCTCACGAGGTGACCGTCTTCCACCAATAAGCGAATCTGTGTTTGGAAAAATGTCCATTAAACGCAATTATAGTCCCTCCACAGTTCCACCGCTTAACTCTGGCTCCACTAGTATTTATTAGGTATGTACTGTATATGTTTGTGTTCAGTCAACACATTCTCAATCACAACGCGACAGTTACCACCGCTTGGTCAGTGCCCCTCGGCATAGAAGACCGACGCACGGGGTACCCCTCTTGCGTTACTTTTAGATGGACCAGGGACGGCGTGTCAATATACCCTCGTTACATGCATAGTGTCCTTTCAAAATAAGCTTCCGTTTTCACAGGAAGTTAGGTTTAGGCAACACAACCATTTAGTTAGTGTTAGGAAACGGTCGTGGTTGATGTTAACTTCACTGACGAACGAGGACTCACAGGACTAGTGACTCACTGGACTGATGATAGTAACGAGTCACGTGACTAACAACTGACGTGACAAAATAAGTCAGCGTTACTTTTAGTTTCACATGGGCCACGAACAGCGATCTCCTGGTTGAAAGTGTTCGTTTGACCCATCCGCCAACCCTCCTGCCCGCCCTTCGTCCGGTTCGTCACATACTGTCGCTAAAGGGTGCCTCCACGTGTCGGTATCCGATCCCGAGGGGCACTGCCCAATCGACGGTATTTGACGAGTTGGGAGTGAATCCGGATTGGTTCAGTAGTTTGCACTGCAAGTTCAGCTTCTTTGACTGGACAGCAGAGAGCCAGCTCCACAAACGCAAAAGTGTGTCACCGATGTCACGATTAGTTGGCCGAGTGTTGGAGTTTCCTCGTTGGCCGTTGTTCATTCAAAATGAAAAGGCGGGGAACAGCCCTTTATGCAAATGAGCCTGTCCATTGCGACACGTCCGGCTCACGAAACTTGGATACTTGAAAGCTCTCAAACTAGGCGATCTAGTTCTAAAATGAAACGAGATTCAGCAGTGGCACAGCCTATTTCCCACTTGAAATGTTTTCAGAAGTAGATTTTGGTGGATTGGTTAGACGGAATATCCGTCACCGCTCGAACGGCAAGTTGGGTGGAGCAGCGCGTTCCCTATAGTGTCCTCAATGGACCAGGTGGACATGTACCGCTGGATTTAACATTATAGACATGACCACTGACTGTCTGTTTAATAATTTAGCCACAAATTCACAGACCATACACGGTCCAGCCATATACTCGTTTTTTTATCGACGTAGACTCGAATTTTCTCCGTTGAGGGATGTAACTTACAGAGACAGAGCGAGTGAAGTGAAACAGCACAACACAGCATGTTGATGTCAGCAAGAGATGACAGGACGGAGAGAGCAGGAGAGACTGCTGCCCTCATCGTCAGGTACACAGGGCCAAAGGTCAACCTATGACTGGATCTCTCGGTTTTCCCTCACTATTTCTTCCATCTCCCTCACTTGCTGCGTGTTTATCCCTCTCGCTTCCTTCGCCTCCTCCGTCCAGCAGCCCTGGGCAGCTGCGTCAGATTTCATGCACGCATTCCCATCGTGCCGTAATCCACCCTGACAGCACACTTAGGTTTGTTTTGTTTTTGTACATACATTTACAAAAAATAAAAAAAAGAAAATATGCAGATTTTCTTGTTCCACTGCATATTCTCAATTAGCTAGAGTTTTATTGCAGAAGTTAATCACAATTGATGCTGGTGTTTTCTTTGAGGGGGGGCAGGGATAGGGAGGATTTGGCAGCAGAAGAGAGGAGGTATCCAGAGGTATTTGTTGTGAGACCTGAAATGGGAGGAAAGCACATTCTGGAAGATGAATGAAAATGAGAAATCTATAAAGAGGATTGATCAGGCTGGAGCGTGGAGAGAAGAGAGGGAACGGGGATAGAGGGCCAGGCTGCCGCTCGGCCACTGGCCAAGCTCCGTCTGTCCACATCTGTGTGCAAGTATCTGAGTGTAGAGTTTTAATTGTGAGGGAATCTGTCTTCACATGTTCATAATCACATTACACAGGAGCACTCAGTGTGACAATGTGGGTTTGTGAAAGCTGATAATGGCTGCACTCATTATTCATGCTGTGGTGCGTAGGCTTGACGGAGGTGGAGTTAGCCACAGAAATAAATTGACAATGTACCTGACGGTGGCAAATCAGGCATCTAATAAAACTAATATATTACACTGCTAATATCACTTAAACATAGGGTTGGGGTTCGATAGAATTTGATCAAATCTAAATCCAGTATCGAACTCTCTTATCAAATCTATTGAAGTTG
This sequence comes from Hozukius guyotensis, assembly GCA_916700995.1. Taxonomy (NCBI): domain Eukaryota; kingdom Metazoa; phylum Chordata; class Actinopteri; order Perciformes; family Sebastidae; genus Hozukius; species Hozukius guyotensis. The sequence goes on from CAKALU010035270.1 coordinate 10,581, forward strand.
CGCTTTCAAGGTAACTAAAGTTAATAATGTTAAGATTCCATTAAGATCTGTACCGTGTGGGCTGAGACACACTTCAGTTTTGAGTGGCAGCCTAATTAATGCTCACCACCTGTAGCTTCAACCTGACAATGAGATAAGCAGCAGAGGATATGAAATGTTGATTAAATGAATCTGACACACAACAATGTATGTTACCCACAGATGTTATTTTTCACGAGCTAATTCTGATCTATGACGTTCCATCATATTCTCACTCCCAACTCGTCAGACACTTTAATTTAATTTAATCTTATTTGAAAAGGGACAGTGTACATTAATCAACATTCAAACAAATGTAAATGTACCCGAGTTAGCTGAGAGGCGGGTTTTCATCGGCATTCCTTTGCCTGATGTTAATAGGCATCCTAGAATAAAAATAATACAACATGTACAATAGTTAAAGGGACTGTTTGTAACTTCTTACACGTATAAATCATTGCGGGTCGGTGTCCCATGCGCGTTCGCGTGTGGCTACGCTGTTCAGACAAGACTCCAACACAAACTACACGGAAGCACCAAAACTGCAAAGTTGTATCTAGTGAAGCCCGTCTGTTAAACAGTGTTGGCCGCGGCCGGAGGATGCGGGGGAGACCGTAGCTTTGGTCTCCAGGACCGGAGTCTCTGCTGTACTCTGCTCCTCTGCCTGCTTACCTTCACTCACACACCGCGCTCATTCTCACTCTTTCGCTCCACTCTCACGTGCATGCGCGCACACTACACACTGCAGAAGAGTTAGTTTAGCTCTGAGAATATCTAGTGAATGTACAGTGGACGTTTGTGCAGAAATAAATGCTGCAGCTCCTCCAGACCAACAGAGGTTTCCCGTGTCTTGTGAAGTGACGGGGCTCCGCAGCGAGAAACGTTATCGTCTCCGACCAAAACTCCGGTGTCTCCCCTGTTCCCTCCGGCCGCGGTCGGGAGGCTGAGGCAGGAAAAGCCAACACTAGGATCAGCAGT
>CAKALU010035272.1:0-18210 GCA_916700995.1 Hozukius guyotensis
AAGAATAAATACATATATATAATACATACCTATAATATATATACATTTCCCTCACAAATGAGTGGATTTTTTTTTTAATTTGTAAGGGATAGGTAACATGTTTTATACTTCTGGTTAATATAATGCAATCAATCTTATTTCGATATATGTATTTTGTATATACAGTTCCCTTTGTTAACACCTTATTTTGAAAACCGGACCGTTACCGCAATACGATAACGTTTCCTGTCCGTGACAGAGTTAGCATGCAGCTTTAACCATCATGTCTAGCTCTGCTTGTCCTGGCAATGTGTGAAACATAAAGTGTTTCTATACTTTACTGTATGGATTTAACATGTGAGGGTGCAGGTCGTATCCACGCGGACCTGCTGTTTTCTACTTTCTGCGGTTTGTTTTGGTTGATGGATATGGAACGGATATGATGTCACGTTACTCAGACTACAACAATAAAAGCAGTAACTTCCTTCTACCCCCACACAGACTCAAATGAAGCAAATATATCGATTCTGGCATTCAAAATCAATTTTAAAATCTTAAAAAACAAAATTGCGACACATAGGTGAATCAATTTTTTGTCCCACCCCTATTACATACAAATTGATTACTTGGGTTACATATGAATTATAGTACATTACTTCTCGTAGGTATGGCTACAAACAGTACAAGAACAGCCTGAACTCAGTGTATAATATTCAAATTGAGGATGGAACATAATCTTCAATTCACTACTGAAAATTAAACAATGATGGTGTAGCAATGTTAACCCTTTAAAGGAATAGTTCAACATTTTGGGGAAAAATGAGGTTAGATGAGAAGCTTGGTAGGTAAACTCTTGTGTTTATGTGTTTACCATGGAGTTAGGATGCAGGCACTAGGAGTTAAACCAGCACATGTAAAAGCTTTCATAAGCTGATAACAGCCTGAATCCCTGTTGAAGAACAGGGCATTTATTTATATCTAACTGTCAGAGATGAGAACATCCCTTCCTTTCCTTTCATTTATCTTCTCTCCACCTCTTTTGCCCCGTACCCTTCTGCCGGGGCCCCTGAGCGAGACCGGCAGCTTTGAAGCCCTTTCCTTCTTAATGCTGTGGCCCCTTGAGTTTGCCTGTGTGACGCTAAAACCCTTCCCCCTCGTTTCTCTTTTGCTGCTGTCTGCCTTTCTCTCTCAGGTCATTTTTCAAAGACTCCGGCTCCTCTGCTTTGTAAAAAAAAAAAAAAAAAAAACAGATGAAAAGGAGAGAAAGAGGAAGAACGAGAGGCTGACTCTGTGTGTTGGTCTTTCCCAGATCATTCCTGGAGTACAATCGTTATTTTGGCTTAGTGGTTAAGTCCTAGTTTGACTGCTAATGATCCCGTAAAACGCAGCACAGTTTGATAGAATGGAAACAGAGTCCATGGGTGCTCAAACATATTCAGAAACGCTGGCTGGATTTACAGGGGGCCCAATTTTATAACACTTTGAAGACCAATATTTTGATTTTTCTTCTGCAGCCTTGAACAAGATCTGCACCACAAAATTGTGAAAATAAATCATATTTCCTGCATAAATACACTAAGTAATATCTGTCTTTGTTGTCTTCAGCTTTTCAGTGTTCACAGAGGTTTTCACAAGTCAAATTCAAGTCACTTTCAAAGAGTATTTACAAACATCTTGCCGTTTTCTGAAGTAAGTCAAAATGTGTATTTTCCTCTGCAGTGAAGGAAATACATGACTGCTTGTTTATATCCTCTATGTCTCCTAGATGAAATGATTTCCTCATAAACATATCCATTAGAAAACCTCATAAGGATCAGGGGGATTTAACTGGATGTTTTAATCAACACCAGAACAGTGTGTGCTAAAACTGTTATAATATAGTCACCTTTTACACACTTTTTACGCTGCCATGCTTTTACTGTATGACAGAGTCGAAATTGGGATTAGGAAAATGATTAATGACACTGTCATGAGAGCATCTGAAGACCCCAGTCAGAGCCAAATAATATGACAGTTTAATATAATCCTAACATACAACACTTTCCTTTGTGCTTGATAATGAAATGTGCCGTGTCGTGTCTATGTCCTCGTGTCAACCTGTCATCAACTTTGTACTCAAAGTGACGTTATACATCAAATAACATTTAATGACAACTGTCTTCTTGGTTATTTCAGGTGCTCAGTTATTAAATGTTGCAGATATGTTCAATATAAATGTTGTGTCAGATATGTTGAAGACAAACATCCGAATGTGTTGGACCAATCAGAGAGCTCGCTGCCTCTCACCTGAATCAACTGTTTAAAGCTGCATTGATTGAACTTCACAAGAAGCTAAAAATCACGCATTTGACATAATGGCTTTATAGTGTTGATATGGTTGATCTGTTAGCAAACTGTCCATTCACAGACACAAAACAACATCAGCATTCATTTGGAGTTGTTTTTCTGGCCACCTGATAAATATACATCCAATATTCACTCTCCTTTTAGCTCTGTTTTTTGGTCTCCACTAACTCCTGAGAAAAATATCTGGACCTTTAGCTGCTAAATGCTGTAATTTGGTGCTGGCAGGTAGTGCACAGTGGGATTATTAGAGCTTTCTGGCTGGAAACAAAGTGCATGAAAGCTGTGAGACTGAACCAAAACAGTAAAGTTGCGACCAGGAAAACCAAGTTAAAGGACGGGTACATTATTATTTTTTTTTTTGAGGTTTTTATATCATTCTGTGGTTTCACAGTGGAGGTTTCTGCATGATGATGCTGCTAAATATACAGTATACAGTAAATACATCCTTATAGTCAGTGTATTACATACAGTAACTTAAATGGCGGTCGGCACGCTCCCAGTTTGGAGAAGCAGACAGTACGGAAGCTAAGCAATCTACTGTTGTGGACGCCACGTTAGTTTGGATCTGAAAGTCACACAATAATACAAACAAACTAACCGATCGATGCAGTGGTAGACCAGAAACTCCTGTGTTACACGAGGTAAAATTATTGGTTTTGTGATGTAGTCAGGTGGCTTTGAAGACAGCGAAATAACGGCTTCAGTTCCCCGTCAGATAGGGCTGTCTTATGGCGAGGAAAAGTGGTGAAAATATTTCAAATATAGCATTCACTTCAACTGATCTAATTTTTCTAGGTGGCTAAAATAAGTTTTTCTGCTGCTCCCGTCCACAGTCGCTTTACCTCGCCGTCAGACAGCCCTTTCTGACGGGGAACTGAAGCCTCTCTCTTCAAAGCCACCAGACTACATTGACAAAACAGTAATTTTACCTCGCAGAACATTGGGAATATACATACAGCCCCACTTCAAAAAATCCAAACTAACCATTTCAGTTATTTCCAAAGTTGGCACAGCTCACGTTGACTCAGTTAGTGCTAGCGTTCACATTATTCATTACCTTATTGATTAGCTTACTTTGGTAACCTACGTCACTGCTTTTTGCTAACAGCTGAGGGGGCGTTTCCATTTGAAAATCCCGGAAAATAACACAGATGGACAAGACCTTTAAAAGATGCTAAAAACAGGGGAACTGCTGAGTAATAATTCTCTGTGGGTTTGTCACTACAAGCGACTCCTTTCACATTACATGACTCATTAATTATAAAGAAAAATATCAGTGCAACTTTAATCTAGGTGTTTTGCTTCAAATTGATTAAAAAAGTGGTTATGGTGGTTTAGAACAAAACATTCGTTGCTGTTTTTCTAGTCTGAAAATCAGAGTCTGCGAATTGTTAATTCGACCAATCAGATGCAGGAAGGGTTCATGCTGATGTCTGATTGAAGGAGAAGATGTCAATAATGCATTGTATAGCCTAGTTACAACAACATCTGTCTCAGACAAACGCCTGCGGAGTGTCTCCAGACTGCATTAAATAAGCAAGATGAAAACAGTGGGCTGGCAGTGCCACATCTTACTGCTTACCCTCTTGTTGTTTTTATAGCTTTCATTTATCCATTATAACTGGACTGTGGCCAGGCTACGGAGTTATCAGAGCATAATGTGAGTCTATCTATCTAGGGAAGCAGTGTCATTAGATTCAAAATCACACCTTCCAGATCTTCCTGTTAGACGGTCTGAGGATAAAAATCACATTAAGATGACAAGTGAATCTTTGCCCCGGCACACAGAGCAAGCGTTTGACAGACAGTAATGTTAGGGGGTGTCCAAGCTCAGCATCAGTTTAATCAAGCACAACCTTTTAACAACATGATATTACAGGATGATAAAAAAAAGTGATATTAAACCGTCTTTGTAGACAGGTTTGATCTGATATCAGAAAGATACTGCACTTAGGTCCTGATGCGAGTCGCACCTGACTACAGATGTTGCCTCAATTTTCATTTCCAGCGTCTGTGCAGCCGTCTTATCAACAACAACTCAATGTCAAAATGTTTGCTGGGAGCCAAACAAAGCTGTGGGGTGACAGCGTTTCAACAGATGGCACATCATTCTGCTCGGTGGCGACTGCTTCGGCACATGCTGGTTTTCATGCCACCATCTGCAGATTACTGCTGGCACAGGAAAAAGTTTGCAACACAAACTTCTAGTTATACCTTTATTTAGGTTGGCTGAGCATATATACATGCTGTGTACTGCGATGCCCTGTTGGCAGGTACAATGAAAAATAAATTAAATGATGTGTCAACGAACAGACACCAGGAGAATCAGAATAAGGCTCGCTTAAAGCAGTTACAGGCAGGTGCGGTTCCATTATTGAGAATAGTTTGAAGTTTAAGGCTTCTGATTTTTACATGGATTTGCAGATTATTCCCGTTTGTTAACAGTGAAAGCGGTCTTTCCTAAATCAGAGCTTTTTATACCAAATGAATACCAATGGTTATTACATCTGCATGCAGTAATGAGTATTGGAATTATCTCCAGTAATGAACCAAAGAGCTGAATGTAAAAAGTGGAGAGGCAGCAGAGGAAAATTGCTTCAACAAGCATGACTGTTCTTTTATTTGCATTAAGCACCAATTTAAAGTTAATAGGAATGTGTTGCATTGCATTAAAGGATAGTTTAATTTAGCCACGGATTATTTAATGGACTCAGCCACACAGTAAAAAATAGCATCATCCCATAAAGGATCGTCAGACCAGAAAGTGGCACAGAGAAGTTCAGCTAACTGGTAGTTCACACGCTGAAGCTAAGCTAACGGGACAAATAATTCAGTTTATTCGAGACGCATTTGTACTGTTAATTTCTGTCTTCTGTCTCATATCTATCTGCAAATCATGCCTCTATACTCCATCCATCCATATCCGCTAATCAGTGGCCAGGTCGCGGTGGCAGCAGGCTAAGCAAGGTATTCTAGACGTCCCTCTCACCAGGAACGTTCCCAGGCCAGACAAGATACATAATCCCCCCAACATGTTCTGGGTCTACCTCTACTAACGAAATAATCGAAGGAAATACGCCCTGCTAGGGCCAGGCAGAGTTCCCACGAGGGGATCCTCCCACACCGAGTGGTTGTTCCTGACATGCCAAGCGGGGCGAAAGCACACCGCTGCAAAAGAAAGGGGTGTGCTGGATTTATAAGAAAGGACAAAATGAGAGCATCATTGCAAAACGGAATGCAGCATGATAATCGTTTTGTCGATTATCTTGTTTTCATAATCGTTGGAAGCCCTAGATAGATATACGGTAACAACATCATCAGCAAAGGTTAAACAAAGAGCTGTTTTGTGTGATCACCCTCAAACAAAAGGCCAGCAGCAGCAACATGTCTGTTGAAAGCTGATCACAGGACATTCTGAATTAATGATAAACAAATTTTTCATATAAGGAGCTAAAGGTTTGCCTTCCAGATTTTAGCTGCTCTCAGTGGGGACTTCCAGTGAGGAAGTAAGTAGTATCCTGACTTGGCAGCTCTGACTGCAGCTGTGCGTTCATCCCTTTAACGCCTAAATGCTAACCAGTGAGTTGGTTCCTCTGTTTCTGGCTGTTGTCCAGGTTTTCTTTACTGCCAATTCAAGAGTAAACCAGGAGCACAGTCTATCTTTTATTCATCGATTTTACTATCATCTTGTGTTTTTTTTTTACTGCTACCAAAACCAATTTTCAAAACAGTTACTCCCACTTTAAGTTTTCATTGTTGGGAGATTTTATACCATTAACTGAGAGAGAAAAGTGTTATTATGTTGAAGTCCTCTTTAGGTTTACAGAATTTGAGTTTCAAACACTCACCAACACTGCAGCAATCTTGGGAAAGTATGGAGTCGAAGAAAAAAATCAATGGCAACCTGGAAAGTAATCCTCTGCACAGAAGCAGGTTTCTATTTTGGGAGTGTGTGTGTTATTTAATGCGTATTTTTCACTGGAAGTTGAGTAAAAATCCATATTTTTAAAGCAACGTACAAATCGATGTTACGGTAGGAAGGAAAGCACACACCCCATCTCTGTAGGCTGGGATACAATACAGTGTATTCATCACAGCAAATAGGGACGCAATGATAAAGTGTTAGAAAGTTTAAAAGGAAGAACACAAATAGTCTTGAATTGTGTCACTACAGATCAAGGTCTCAGAGAAGTTACATGTTATTCCTCCAGTCCACATCTGAGAACACAGACAACTCTCTAAGAAATCACACAGTTCAACTTTGTGATCAGGTTTGTCATCAAAAACAAACTGCAGCTTCCCCACAGGGACTGAATTAGGGAAGGAAAATAGTAAAGGTTGCTGACTGTGAGAGCACACAGTGGGATTTTGTGGAGATAAAGTATTTTTTTCTAGTCCTGAAGTACCACAGCTCCACAAGAACACATCTCTCCTTGGGGTGTAAAAAACAACAAATTCTCAGGGTCCACACACATTCAACCTCCGTTCAAATCACAAAACTGCCATAAAGAGCTTTCCAATCTGTAAACACACAACGCTGTCAATCCTTTGACCCTCAATAAACCTTTTTTACTTCAGACATTTTGACTTGTCATAGCAGGAAAAGCACGGGTGAATCAAATGTTGTTAACGATGGCTCAGTTCCATCAAATATCCCAGTAAGCCACAACGGTGACATGGTTTACACCTGGTTTTAAAAATAAATCTTGGGTGATCGGATCACAAGTGGACAGCGCTAAATACAGGTGTAAACGACCATCAAGATGCATTGTGATCACTTGCCGAAGTGGTCTGTGACACATTTGACCACATACCTTTTGTAGTCCATCAAACACACAACTTTCAACCAGGAGACCGTTGTATAAGAGTTACGTTAGTGACGCAACGTTGTTTCCGTACATAATTTAATTGGTTGACGTACTTATTTTAAGCCCAGTCATGACATTTTTCCTAAACCTAACTGTTTTTGTGGCTGAATGCGGGCGTTACCGTAGTTTCGTAGTGTGGCGTACAAATGACACACGAAAAGCGGCGTACAAATGACATGCAAAATGCCTAAAATGTGTCCTCATGACATGCGTAATGTCCTGCTATTTATACACCGTCCCATGAGATCAGGTTGTCTAAAAAAGTTTAAAAGGTGTCCTGGAAGATGGACTTTTCTTGTATAACAAAGTGTTAAAGGAGTTGACGTAATTTTCAATCGAGCACACCCGGAGAGTGAAATGGAAATTAAATCCATATGTGATAATATCATAAAAATATTTTGGATATGGGTGTTTGAGTGAGTCAAAGGCTGGAATAATTCCAGGGAAATGTCATTTTTTCCTTCTACCTCGACTGATAAGATCTGCTGACCACACAAGCTGTCTGCCTTCACTCTCCACACTCTCTGATGAATCTGTGAACGCCTTTGTTCTGTACTGTACATCAGTTTTATACATTTGGAGCCACCAGCGGACACTGTCATGCGTTACAAAAGCTCCTGTCTCATTATCAATATGGATATCTTCACCGGAGGGCAGACTCTCTACTGAGATAACAAATAATTCATCTTGAAACATGAAAAATTATTTCAGATGCAGCTTTGGGCACGCCAACCCGCGAGTCCTGATAAATTACAGCACCGGCAGCGCAGTGAGTAAACGCATGCTATTTACAAGTAAACAAAAGAAAAGCTGGGGGTGAAAAATACAGTGCTGAGAGGAATCACATTTCATCTGACTCGCAGCCAGGACAGTGTCTGGGAGCGCTGAGGCTCGGTCGGGTAATCAACTCTGACTCCCTCCCCTGCAAACAAATAGGTGAGAAGTGAGTTGTGTATACACACAAAGAGACTCTTAATGATGGAGTATATGAAATCCATTATGGATGTTCTCGTTTCCTGCCTCCTGCCCCGGAGAAAGAGCCGTCATTGTGTTGTTTGCGCACCGGGACGAGTGTTCGGGTGGCTGGGCCGGGTGTGATTTTAATCAAGCGTATTTTTATCTGTGTGTTATTAATATGCATGCAGAGGCAATCGGAGAAAGGGAGGGAAGAAATGAGCTGGGAGAAAATGAATGAATCAAATTAGAGAGGCCGGGGATGGGCTATGAAACTGGGATGCAATAGAACATGATGTGTGCGCAGGTTGAATGCTTTATTGGTTTATGTGAGAAAGAAATGAAAGAGATGAAGGTCAGTTTATGAGAATAAACCTGTACATATATGTTACAGTGTTTCTTTCCCACAGGGGAACTAGCTGTGTTGATATACTGTACATACATTAGTGTATATATATTGTGCAACAACGTCATTTTGTTCACAAACCAAAATAAAGTTGTTGTTATTTAATAACTACTGATTAACAAAACAACAAAATGGAGCTACATTTTTGTTGCTGGACTGCCAAAGTAAAATCTTCTCCCCGTTTAATTTCTCCCACCAGAGAAATCCCCCCACTGTGCTATGGGAGATATTTTACTAAAATAACCCAAAAGTCATCAATGAGGCCTCATTCACTGTGGCTTAGGGAATTTCTAACCGTTACAATTCCATTATTGTGGGTATAAATTGGGTTTTACCGTCCAATGATGGTTTAAATGCTTTTTAACAAGCTTGTCTGTCCTCACAAGAATACATTTCTGGAAGAGCCAAGAGAAACCTTTTGGGATTTTTGAATGAAAATAGTCAAATTTAAAGGTGATATACAAAAAAAACTGTATTATTCAAACAAAATAAACACCATGTTATTGTTGTCTGAAGTGAAGGAGCTCCCAATGATGGCAGCACACTGAGTCTGGAGGTTAAGTAGGAAAACTGAGAACACAGTTTTGGCATGTGGCCTTTGTCAGGGTTTGCAAGCCTGTCAGAAGCCCTGATAACAAAATGTGTCAAATTTATTGTTATTAAACAGGTTCAATGAATGTCAGTTTCTTTTTAACATAAACTAGTGCAGTGCTCATTCAAAACATGCATGTTCGCAACGGGCTGATTGCTTGGCCTCTGGTATCCCTGCTTGCAGCTTTCTCAAGAGCCACTCATACAAACAACTTCGCTTTAGCAAGCGACAGAGAGCGAACTGTACCCAGCATGCCGTTTGGCGGCGTAACAGTTTATATTGTAGTGAGCAAAGTAGGGCTGTGTATTGGCAAGAATCTGGTAATACGACACGTATCATGATACTGGTGTAACGATTCAATATATTGCGATGTATTGCGATACTGTAAGCAAAGCAATATATTGCCATTTTTGAATTTTAATTTGAGGAAAATAAAGTGGGCATGTCTGTAAAGGGGAGACTCGTGGGTACCCATAGAACCCATTTACATTCACATATCTTGAGGTCAGAGGTCTAGGGACCCCTGTGAAAATCACCATGCCAGTTTTTCATTGCCAAAATTTAGCGTAAGTTTGGAGCGTTACAGTATTTAGCCTTATCAACAAGCTAGTATGACATGGCTGGTACCAATGGATTCCTTAGGTTTCTAGTTTCATATGATGCCAGTATCTTCACTCTAACTTTAAAACTGAGCCCAGCCAGGTATTTGAAAAGGTTAGTTAAAAATCAATACAGTGTTTTGGAAAATCTATACTGTATCGCACAACATAATATTGTGATACTCATGTGTATTGATATTTTCTTACACCCCTAAAGCGAAGGAGAGGGAGCTGTATCCAGCATGCTGTTTGGTGATGTAATAAGGGTCCCCTGTCAATACACTACACAGTGTGTACATAATACACTACTACTAAATATGTCCCATAGATGTCAAGAGCTCACACTCAACACTGCACTTCCTTGGGTCCTCAGCAACACACCGCCAAGTGTGAAGTCGATTGGATGAACGGTTGTTGAGAAAACCGAAAGACAGACATACAGACAAAGACTCATTCAATTTTAGTGAGATGTATCCCAATCGCTGTTACACACAATGGTGAGCGAGGGCAAAATGGGGATTTGAGTAGAGAGTATAGAGAGGGTGTGTAGTCAAACTGCATATTCAGAAGAAAATGCAGTGGAAATAAGTAGAGAGCTGGTGCATAACGCCTTTATACATTTACACTGGCCCTTAAACGCCTTCAACCTTTCCTTCACCTTCCTCTCTCTCCCCATCCTTATCCTCCCACCAACCCCACCACGGACAATTTCTCCTGGCGAGGTTTGTCTCCTTTCTGCTTCGCTTCCCTGACATTACAACCCCCCACCCTCGCTTCTCCCACTACACTATGTAATTATGATAATTGCTCATAGGGGTTTGAGGAAATTGAATTTCCCATTTCGCTCTCGTTCCTTTATCCCCCCTGCCAATCGCCCCACGATTCTCTGCAGGCCTGGAGTCTGCCGCTTGGACACTTGATCAAATATATACTTAATGTTTGCATGTGTGTCTTTGGACACAAAGTCTCTGAGCCCTCTGATTAAAAATTTTAAAAGATCGTTGTTGCATTTCAGCACAGCTGGGTTACTACCACTAATACGCAATGTGAAAAAGCCATATCAGAACTAATAATATAATAATAAATGTACACTAGAACCCAGCATGGCACCATTCGAGAAAGGTGTCCCTGAGTCACACTTCAACGCGGGGCATTTGCCAAAGTACCCGCTCCCTAAAATAGTCGCTGTGACTGCTGTGGAGCTCTCAGGGCCGGGGGAGTTCAATTATTCAAAAAAGGTCTGACGAAAGTGTTGCCTGGCTGACAGGCTGCTGCAGCTGAATCAAACAGCTCTGCCATGCTGCCGTCAGCTGAAAAACCCTCCATCCCCAGAGTCAGCTTTTCAGGAATGAATGAATAGGGGGGAAAAAAGCACTGCTTAATTTTCTTGATTGCTTGTTGCAAGTTTGAATGGGTTCCTTCATTTTAAAAGTGACTCAAGACAGACAGAGTTGGGATCAAAATAATGGACTTATAACATCAATATATACTCTTAGATCAACCGTTTATACATCAACAAAGAGGAGCTTCAAGAGGAGTTTTATAGGACATTATAGGGTCTTATTTTTGTAGCTTTGGCCATACTTTCTATTGGTTATGACAACACTGTACTCACCAAAGTAATTGCTGAGATCCAACAGCAGAAACGTGAGCAGTCACTAGGCTTGCCGCGGTAGTTGGTGTTACACAGGGTTTGGGCATACACCAATTACATTACTTGCCCATCTCCCCCACCGTCGTTTAGCTTTCTTTCATAGAAATAAAACCCATTTAGTTCATTTTTGCGTATCAGCGCCGTGTTATCGATACATGGTCAAACGACGGACGCTACAAACTGAAAGTGAAAGTGTCTCTTCTGTACGGAGTCTCAGCTCAGAGTAGCACGAGTCAGATTTCACACACGGGACGAGAGAGAGTTGACAGACAAGACGATGGCGGAGGATTTGGTGTCAAAGCAAAAAGCAAAAGCGCCTATTTGGCAATATTTCTGAGTGACTGAGGGTTCACAGCTGGTGTGCACTACGCCGGGTGGAAACCTGCGGCCCCGCAGCGAATGCTCGCCTGAAGAGGCCAGACTCACAGCCATCCAACGTTAAAGATCAAAGTAAAAGCTCTACATATATTGAGCGTCATCTTTTTTTGTAAAATGTCCAGTGTAATCTGTAACACCAGTGTTGTCACAAGTTACGTTAACCGGTGGGAAAATTTCCTCACAGTGACATCCCTATCAGTCAGATGATCAGATGGTTGTAAACAGTTTAGTCAGATTATCTTTCTTTGGAGTTAAAACCAATAGTGAATGACCGTAATGATCCCTCACTGCACAGAAAAACTGTGCATGTGCACAACTACAGCAAGTACAGTAGGCCAAAGTTGAACCCAGAAGTTATGGAGACCCGAAGTGTTAAATAAAGTCTTTGTCCATCAATTAAGACATTGATTGCTTATTTAGACCAAAGCAACATAAATTAAAATGACCTGCAATAAACTCTGTTATTGTGAAAAGAAATAGACTGAAAAATAAAAACACTTGATAACAATGACCTAGTAATGAATTTTTAAAATTGTATTGGATAATTTGATAATTTAATGCATATATTATTGACAGATATTACCCAAACAGACAGTTTTGGTATTAACTTTGCTAATCTCTGGGTTTATGTAAAACCTCTTTGCCTAAGGCCACTTGTCATTCCAAGTGCCTCGTATACAGATGAGATTTAAGCCACGTATATGCGTCTCTTCTTGGCCAGATCACAAATCCGATTGTAGTCTGTCTTTGTTTTCTGGGCTACATGTAAATCAGGGTCAGACCTCTTCAAGTGGAGAAGGAGGTGGTAATGCACCTGAAGCTGTTTGGTAAGTGCCTTGTTGCTTTAATGAGATGGAGAACAAACAGCTAATTTCAGTGTAATTTTAGTGGAACTTTAGCTGCTGTTATCACAGAGGAGACAGACCACGGATGTATTAAGGAAATCAGACAGTTAGTAGATATTTTCACAGATTTCTTACTGACATAGTTACACTATGTGAGATTACGTATGCATCTTGGAGAGAGACGGATGCATTTACACCTTTTTCAACATCTGGCTAAGCCTCCTCCAGGCTTGAATGCTTCTTGGATGGTTTTGCACTCAGCTTTTTTGAGATTGTAAAGCTATCTGATCCACCCAAGATGCATAAAGTGAGTGTAAATAGGGTGTAAATGCTCATATTTCTTGCCACGTTTTAAGTGCTGTTGACCCAGATCTTGGAAATAAACTTTGTTGCTAAAGCTATCACTACCAGTAGGAATCATAATGACAATAAGAACCAAGTTGTATTGAATCAAAACTACGAATTAAGTGCTATGTACTAATTTGCATCTCACAAGTATCACTCTGCCTTGAGCTGTGAATAAACTGAAGCAAGGATGTGCATTATTGAGCATCAGGGAGCTTCATTTTTGTTGCTGGACTGCCAAAGTAAAATCTTCTCCCCGTTTAATTTCTCCCACCAGGGAAATCCCCCCACTGTGCTATGGGAGATATTTTACTAAAATAACCCAAAAGTCATCAATGAGGCCTCATTCACTGTGGCTTAGGGAATTTCTAACCGTTACAATTCCATTATTCTGGGTATAAAATTGGGTTTTACTGTCCAATGATGGTTTAAATGCTTTTTAACAAGCTTGTCTGTCCTCACAAGAATACATTTCTGGAAGAGCCAAGAGAACCCTTTTGGGATTTTTTGAATAAAAATAGTCAAATGTAAATGTGATATACAAAAACATGTATTATTCAAACAAACAAACGAACGTCTTAAGTGACAGAGCTTGGGGCAAAAATGCTAAATCACTTCAGGAAACCAACAGGAAGCAGTGTGTGTTAAGGGGTAATCAAAGTATAATTGCATGTGCTGCATTAAATGAGCAGTCTTGCATTTTCTGACACCCTATTGACTGCTGGGAGGCGACTCAGCCAGAACGTGTCGCGTGCATAATAAACCATGCCAAACCGAGACCTGACTAATGTGCGGTAGCAGACAATACACCCTTTAACTCTTAATGCTAAATGCCTTTCCACCTGACCTCTCTCTGAGGGGAAATTCAGGGAGGCTTGTTAAACATTTGCTACGTACCAATGTTATTTTCATAGCAGGGAGGAAGCAGGGGGCCGTTGTAACACATTTTGCTTAGTACCCTGTGGTAGTTTATAGCCCGCTCCGCAGCAAAACAGCCTGGGCAGCTACTTTCATGTAATCAACAACCCAGAGTCAAGAATGAGGCCGATTTTGTGCCAGCTGGGTTTCCTCATTTGTTAATTGGGCAACTGGAGGTCAGAAATGCCTTGCCTTTCGCTCTACAGTAGCTAATAGAACAACTTTGCCTCATATAACGTTTTGAAAAGTTATGCCGTGTTTCGTGCGTTCTCCTACAAATGTCCAGAAACACGAGCGATCACTGTGCCTGTGCAAGCCCCTGCAGTGCCGAACCTGTTTAGGCAACAAAACTACTTGGTTAAGGAAAAGATCGAGTTTGGGTTAAAATAAGTAGGTTTCTTACGTAACTTACATAGTAAAGTACATTAGTTACGTAACAAAAGTAAGTTAAAATAAATCAACGCTGACTTTTACTTTCACACGGGACACAAACAGCGGTCTCCTGGGTGAAAGTCCTGTGTTTGTTTGACAAGTCCATCAATCCACCCCGACCTCCTCCCTACGCTGACTTTGTCGGTCTTTATACTACATCACCTGACTTCCTTAGAGGCAGTCCTGCACATCCTGGCTCACGATTACATTGGTTATATACAAATTAGGGATGTCCCGAGAAACGATAATTAGGTATCAAGCCGATGACAAAATTCTGAAAACGTGACGGTACTTGATTTTCTACAGTACTGTCTAAGGTACTGTCAAGGCTCGAGATTAACTTTGTCCCGTTGTCCCGGGTACGGTAGAAAATATGTTTGGGACGCAGTAAACTCACTATTGATGTGTCCAGGGGACGCACCATATAGACAATGCTACATTGCGAACAAAAAATCTGTGTTGAAATCGGCAGGACGAGAACTAGATAACGTTAGCTGTTAGCAGCCAGTCCTGCATGGAGCTAACAGCTAATGTTATCAGGAGGTACCATGGATTTACATTATGATGCGTTCAGGCTTTATTCATGAAAAAATTGTATTGGGCGAAGGTAACATTATCATGATGTGTTCAAATGTAACCTTGTAAAATGTAGTTTTTGGCTAGAAACCTACATAATTCCACTGTAGCTTACCCCAGCTTTAAGAAATTAAGGTTGTACACAGCCCCAGGTTACTAATTCACTTCTAAATAGTTTTTAGCACAGGCTCTTACATTTTAATATTTCAATCCAGCTATTGGATGATAAAACCAATGCATTTAGTGTTGTAGAAATTAAAATGTAAGTACCCAGTCTACTAGTCTAGAGAATGAAACACTAAAAATCTATCTTAATACAGTACATCACTCTCATGTCATATGTATATTGACAGAGTTATTGGTTGCTGTAATCATCAATGAGCAGGGGAAGTAAAATAGGACGAGGACTGTGGGTTTTGTGTAGTCATGCTATTAGGGGATTGCTTTATGGCCAGTATGGAGGCCTATAACTCTTGATGTGTACATATGGCAGTATAGTTTTAAGCCTGATTACTAATTAAGAATTATTATTACAAAGACTCACGATAAAATGATATTTTAGCTGCATAAATGTCAACTCAATCATTTTTCTTCTTGAAATGATATAAGGGTTTCTAATATGAAGCTGCCACCCACTATAAGCACAGTTACTGCCATCAGTCTAAAGCCTGCAGACAGTTTCTGCAGGTTATTACTGCCGTATGACAGCCTATTATCTCTCTACGACAGGCCATTACCTGCACAGAGGAGCTGGGTAATGAAATAGGCAGGAGGACAGAGAGAGGACAGTGTGCTATCAACAAATCAAACAGATGCTCTTTACACTGAGCCGCAAGCACGCAATCTAACACTGAGACTATGTGTCAGAGTAGACTCAGCTACACTAGACTGGGCTCACAGTACTGAGGATCTTTAGTGTTGCATTCAGGGACGCAACGGAGGGAAAAGCCATTTAGAGTAGAGTCAGCATGTGATTCTAATTAAAGCACGATTTCTTTAGCCTGAACCAAAACTTCACTTTGCAGTATTTTGATTGATTGGACCGACCTTTGGGTCATTTGTCTGTAACTTTAGCTAATCATGATGGACTGGGCACCAACCCAGACTGCAGTCTGTCCTCAGCTCATTCAGATAATCAATTAGTAAAAGGACAGAAAATGATTCTGCAACTATGGCGATAATCAATTTAGGTGATTTATTAAGAAAACGGCGAAACATTCTCTGTTTCCAGCTTCTAGACTATGAGGATTTACAGTTTTTAAATGTTTTTTATCATGTAAACTGACTATTATTGGGTTTTGGATAGGGCTGGGAATCACCGGAGGTCCCACGACATGCTGAGTATTATGATAAGATATATTGTGATATATTACCTTTTTTTCAACGGCAAATTATGCAGTTTGTCAACATCTGTTTTATCTAATAAAATACAGTTTTCACTCTGTTCATCTCAGAGTTTTCATTCACATATCTTGAGGTCAGAGGTCAAGGGAAGATGGCCATGCCCTGTATTGCCTTGCCAAGATTTTGCAGTAGAGTCTGAATACAGCCGCAGGGGGGCGTTTTTGCAGAGCTTGACAGGAACGCCCATATAGATCATTGGTTTACGTAGAACAGGAACGCCCACATTGCTGCTGACTTTTTTTGTTTATTGTCCTGTTTGTGTCAGTCAAATCAGTGGCTATGCACTCAGTTCTAAGTATGATTTAACTCACTTTTTGTCGAATTCTTAAATCGTTTTACCATTATATGTGACTTTGATGAAACAAGTGGGGCAAACTACAGCTAACTGTTTGCTTAGTGTTACATTCATCTAGGTAATTTGTACCAATTCGATCTTAGAAAAGCTAGCAAGCTTAACAAAGCTAGCTTCTAGCAAGCAATTCAACATCAATTGATGCTAATAATGAAACGTTATGATGCTGGTAGCGAAACATTAATTCTATTTTTAGCTACATAGCACGGTTTTAAATGAAAGGAGCTGCCTCGGATACTGGAGACAAATCTCGGGTCTGACTGCCCTTTTTGCCAAAGGCGAGGTGGCTATACAGAAACTCACAATATCCAAATATGTGTGCCTAATATCATGAACATCCACATGTCCATGCCAGTATCTTCAGTCTAGCTTTAAAACTTTAGGAAATTGCGATGGGCATTTTTTCTGACACATTATAATTCAAACAATTGCTTGAGAAAAAAAGTCAGATCAAATAGTGAAAATAAACCCTTGTATTTACATTGTCTCTCCTGATGAACCAGACTTCTAGGAGGCGTCCAGCTCATGTTTTCAGTCATCAGGTTTGTTCTCACATGTCCACACAAACCTAACTAGAAAAAAAGAAACGCTGCATAGCTCAAATAAAGTGCATCAAACACTCAAAATGTAAATGTGCCTTTGGTTTACCCTGCTATTTGCAGAACAGATTTTAGATGTAAGCAGAGGATGCTTTGAAAAGAAGAAGCAAAAAACGCCTTTTCAAATCAACACGTTGCAAAGCAAACATACAATTTTTATCCTGCAAAGTGCCGGTAAAATGCTCAGGTATTCAGTTTTTACTATATTATTAAGTGCAGCATTATCAGCTATTTTATATAAATTGTTTTGCATTTAGAACATTTTATTATTGGAGCAAATAGTAGGAATTTCACATTTGAGGACAGCAAACTGTGAATGGAAGTAATCAGAGTAATCAGAGTGAGCAATCAGAAATCAGAGAAGCATTCTTTCAGACTGCATCTATGAGCATGAGAGGATTGTGTTTTGTTGCTTCTGCCGCTTGTCTTTCTTCATGACCTGGACGTCTAGAGCATGTGTCTTTTATATAAAGGACAACTGATCGTTAACAGTGATTTGAAAAGAGACACTCATATATGACCTAACAGAAACAAAGTCTCAGACATAGACTTCAGTTACATGGAGGTATCAGTGTACGAGGTTGATACTGGCATATCATCTGTCCAACCCAGATTTGCATTTTTTCAAAGTTAACGTGATAATAACGCATAAACGCAAATTTGTTTTAAGGTCACTAATTTCTTTAACACAATAATGCAATCAATATTTCGGAGGTTGTAGAGGGCTCAGTTTTAAAGCTATAGTGAAGATACTGGTCCATTGGTACCAACCATGTCATACTAGCTTGTCACAAAGGTGGTTAAATAACGCTCCAAACTTGTGCAAAATTTGTCATGGCCATTTTCAAAGGGGTCCCTTGACCTTTGACCTCAAGATATGTGAATGAAAATGGGTTCTATGGGTACCCACGAGTCTCCCCTTTACAGACACGCCCACTTTATGATAATCACATGCAGTTTGGG
>CAKALU010035272.1:18588-32406 GCA_916700995.1 Hozukius guyotensis
ATGAAAATGGGTTCTATGGGTACCCACGAGTCTCCCCTTTACAGACACGCCCACTTTATGATAATCACATGCAGTTTGGGGCAGGTCAGAGTCAAGTCAGCACACTGACACATTTTTGTGTGCTAAATGCAGTACCTGTGAGGGTTTCTGGACAATATTTGTCATAGTTTTGTTTTGTTACTTGATTTCCAATAATAAATATATACATACATTTGCATAAAGCAGCATATTTGCCAACGCCCATGTTGATAAGAGTATTGAATACTTGACAAATCTGCCTTTGAGGTACATTTTGAACAGTTAAAAAACGTGTGATTAATTTACGATTAATCGTGATTAAATATTTTAATCGACTGACAGCCCTAATCTATATATACAGTATGTAAGCTATCATTTAAATCAATCAAAAAAGGACCAGTGAGCACTATCAACTCTCAACAATCTCACCCTCGTATAGACTCTCACACACAGACAGCAAGCTAGAGCAAACAATATAATCACACACACACAGTCCTGCTTATTAACTATGTGCTGGCACGTGGATCAGTAGAAAATTGAACAGCAATGATGAGATAAAGACTTGAAAGAACTGGCAACCTAAACTAACCAACCAACCAAAACGCCCCGAGCACCAGCGCCGCCACAGCCACCACCCATCTCTCTCATCTCTCTTTCTGTCAGCCAGTAGCCTACTCCCTCTAACTCTTCATCTGTTCTTTCTCTCACTCATTTAGGCCTTCACTCAAGTGTCCAAAGCTTCAGCGCTTTCACTACAAGAATAAATTGGTTTAACAATGGCCTCTCACGTGAAACGAGCGGTTCTCAAAATGGGGGTCTGGAGTCTCCCCTGGGTTGTTAGTAAGGCTCCAGTGGGCTCCCCATAAACATGAAGAACCGGTGAATTTCAATGTTTGAATTCCTTTGAAATGATCCCATTTAGGAAAAGCCGGACAATGACTTTCCCTGTGCAGCATAATGGTCAGAGCACAGTACAAACACAGTCAGGTATAGAGGAAATAGATCTACCCTCATAGTGCTGCTGATGTGAAAAAAGGTTCTCAAATAGTACATGCTATTAAATATATATAGCTCCTATTATCTCCCCACATTACATCAATAAATCAATCTGTGGGACAAACTCCTGTGCAACCGGGTGTGCAGGGAGGGATGGCTCTGAGATTTATCAGGGCTGCAACACCTGCGTCCAGGTGGAAAGTACATTTAGTCAAGTAGTCTAGTTAAGTACAATTTTCAGGTACTTTTTAATTTATTTGACTGTTGGATAAAACAACCCAATTGTATTTAAAGCAGTTAAATTACTCCCTGTACATTGGCTACAACATTACAATGCTGCTGGCATGTTAATTCATCAATATTAATAGTCATCTAATAATATAATAATATGATTCAGAAAGGGGTCATTCTGCATGAGTACTTCTGATACTTTAAAAGCGAGCCTACTTTTGCTGAAAGGCAACTACCGTGATGACAGGTGGTAATTATAAGACAACAATAAAGCTAAAACAACATGTAACAGTAGGACAATTACAGAAGAGTCATAAAGTCAGCAAACTGTCTCAGTATGTCAGTAGTCAGTTATACAGTAATATCTCTAGGCTAAAGGATTGCTAACATTAGCTAACAGTAGCCACCATGAGCAAAGAATGTATAGTGTATATTATTTATTTACTTATTTATTTATAAAAATTTTTTTGCCCGGCTGCTTCCCAGAGGAGCATAAAGTGAGCAATGGACATAAATGGAAGTTAGAAAAGTCCAGCACTCAGATTTTGAGAGCAATCTCAAACTTTTTCATGTCAAGGATCTCCAAAATAGATCAACAATAGACCAGAGACCATGGACGTTGTGTTATTTCACATTTTACAAGTAGCTAAATTTAAAATGTAGGACTTTTACGTGTAATATTAAAGGGACTGTTTGTAAGAATCAGAAATGCTTGTTAACAGCGACACTTGTGGCCGTTAAGTCAACGAAAGTCAGCGTCAGGCTCGAGCTTGTGCTCGCTCTACATAGACATGAACGAGAATCGCTCAAAATAGTGAGGAGACACACATCAGCTAAAACCACAATATCACTCTATATTTCACCTGCTTGGCAGTAATGTTAGCTGACCAGATGAAGGTCTCTCCATGAATCACTGCTGATCCTAGTGTTGGCTTTTCCTGCCACAGCCTCCCGACCGCGGTCGGAGGGAACAGGGGAGACACCGGAGTTTTGGTCGGAGACGATAACGTTTCTCTCTGCGGAGCCCCGTCACTTCACAAGACACGGGAAACCTCTGTTGGTCTGGAGGAGCTGCAGCATTTATTTCTGCTCAAACGTCCACTGTACATTCACTAGATATTCTCAGAGCTACTAACTCTTCTGCAGTGTGGAGAGTGCGCGCATGCACGTGAGGTGGAGCGAGCTGAGTGAAGGCAGGCAGGCAGGTAGAGGACCCGAGTCCTCCGACCGCGGCCAACACTGTTTTGCAAGACGGGCTTCACTAGATATAACTTTGCGGTTTTGGTGCTTCCGTGTAGTTTGTGTTGAAGTCTGAGTCTGAACCGCGTAGCAACACACGAGCGTGCATATGCTAGCGCGCATAGGACACCAACCCCGGTGATTTATACGTGTAAGAAGTTACAAACAGTCCCTTTAATGTATTTTCAACCACAATCAATTCCCTTTGTATGTTTCCACCTCATAGTTTTCCACTTAAAAGACTTTAGATTCCTACATTTTAGCTATGAAAAGTTGAAGAAGTAGCTGGGCTACAGTTAACACCTTGTTCCTCCCATGATGCACCTTGGAACACCTGAACAGGTAAAAGATAACTAAAATGTCCAGTTACCTCCTCAAACAGCTCCAGGCTGTAGGTGTTGTCATCATCCGCGAAGAAAACCACCCCGGTGTCCCGCTTGCCCCGGTGCTGCCGGAGCCACGTCAGAGCCACGTTCCTCTGCTCGGTGGCGCGCGGCATCCCGGTGCGCTTGAACCTGCGCGGAGTGAACACGTGCAGGTGCGTGAACGGCACGCCGCACCGCGCCAAGAAGTGCGCCACCAGCTCCGTGCGCGTCGTCGAGTCCTCCACCACGATCCAGTGGAACCGGGGCACCTGGCGGAAGGCGTGGGCCAACCGGGTCAGCTCCGCTTTCTGCACCGGACGGGTGTAGGTCGGAGTGATGGCGTAGATGACCGGCAGCTCGGTCTTGTTCTGGGTGGTGACTCCCGGTGCTCTAGTCCGGGCTGCCCGCTGCGCCTTGCCGGTCCGAGCAGCTGCAGGAGCCCGGATCGCCCTTTTACTGTCGATATCGATCATGATGATGACTATGAGGACCCAGGGCAGCAGGATGAAGAAGCGGCTGAAAAACACTGATTTCATGGCGAGAATGAAGTTCCCAGTGCGCTTCCACTCACTTCATCTCCATCACCATCTCCATCACATGCATGCACCAACTCCAACAACCTATTCCTTCAAATCCTCTGGCTTTTATCTTCCAAAACCAAACAACAAAATCACCTTTAGTCCATTTCAAACTATGTACAGGAGGAAAGAAAACCTCCCCCTCTTCCTCCTCCTTCTCCTCCTCCTCCCTCTCCTCTCTCGGATGGGACTTCTTCTTTGTCGTCCTATTATACCCTCCTCCGGCTCACTCTCTCACAATTTCCCCGTTATATTCCCATGATCTGCCGGTCCTCCGGTGCGTGTTTTCCAGAGGAAAGAAGCCGGAGTGGTCCTCTCCTCTGCAGCCGCCGAGGAGCATCACTTAGCGAGAGGACGGAGCGCTGCTCTCTCTGAGTCTGAGTCTGAGGATAATAAGAAGGCAGGAGGGGAGGAGCAGGTGCACAGCAGAGGAGAGGAGGGGAGAGACGGGATAGATGGAGAGAACCTGGGGAGAGAGAGAGAGAGAGAGAGAGAGAGAGAGAGAGAGAGAGGAGGAAGAGGAGGAGGAGGAGGAAGGCCTTGTTATGTTGTGCGCATCAGTGTCCGCTGAGAATAAACCCAACTGATGGAGAGGCATAGAGACAGAGAGAGAGAAAGAGAGTAGCCTGTGTTACCAGATCTCTTGCTGTGTGTGTCAAGAATAAATTATTATATAAAAATAGGAGGACTTGATATGAGGACTCCTGGGACACGGATACCTCCAGAGGTCTTTGACAGAGTTCCAGAGGAGAAAGATTTAATTTCAGAAATCGACCAATTGCAAAACAGGCTTTTCACTCTCACCACCTTATCTCTCCTTATATAGTTTATTTCATACTCAACGCAATAACTCAAAGCAAAAATCTTTTGAAAATATCAGGACAAAATTATAAGTTAATATACACTATTCAATTCAATTCAATTTATTTTTATATAGCGTCAAATCATAACAGAAGTTATCTCGAGATGCTTTGTATATAGAGCAGGTCTAGACCGTACTCTATAATATAACTAGGTCTACAGGTCACAAATAATATTTTTTAAGAAAATTAACTGGCAAGCATTTTAATTAGGGCTTTCAATCGATTCAAATATTTCATCGCGATTAATCGTATGATTGTCCATAGTTAATTGCAAATTAACCGCACATTTTTTATCTGTTCAAAATGTACCTTAAAGGGAGATTTGTCAAGTATTTAATACTCTTATCAACATGGGAGTGGGCAAACATGCTTTCTTTATGCAAATGTATGTATATATTTACTATTGGAAATCAATTAAAGCTGAGCTAAGGGATCGCCAACTGATTAAAAATTTACATTTTAAACAGTCCAGTGCAACTTGTTTAGTTAAAGCTGTAGTAGGCGAGATTGGAGCAAATATGATTAAAAAAAGTTATTTTTTATAAAACTGTCGCTATATCGTGACAGTAGTACATGAAACAGGTAACCTGAAAAAAATCATGTGCGTCTGTGTCCTCCGGTGCTCCTAACGGCATCTGCAAGATTTCACATAACGGAGGAAAACAAGCAGTAAGAGCTGATCTGAGGTCTGCTGTCCATCTGCTGTCTATGATAGCCGGCTGTCAATCACTCGCGAACTCCGACCAAACGGTCAAACTATGCAGCGCTGATCATATATGAATCAATATTATGTTACGTTAATGCCTATTTCTCTCCTCAAATGTTTTCAGAATCATCTTGTAGTGCACGGTTTAGCTGTAAAATGAGAAAGTTTGTGACGCCGCCGCCATTGTGAAATCTGGTGAAGGAACGCTCTCTCAATGGAATGACCTGTCATTGGTCAAAGTCTCCCGTCACGGGCTAGATTTTCTAAAGCCTGAAAACAGAGCCATGAGGAGGTGCAGAACTCAACACTTGAATTACAATATGCTGAAAGGTTATTATTGATTTTTTGCCCAATGATGCCAAAAATATACTGCTTACTTCCACTTTAACAACACGAAACAATGACAAATTTTCTCCAGAAACCCTCACAGGTACTGGATTTATTTATGTGAATTAAACTAAAACACTTGTTTAGGTTCAGGCAATAAAAACCACGATAGTTAGGTTTAGGAAAAAAAACATCATGGTTGGGTTTAAAACTACTACGTTTGTACAGTGAACATGACACTGAACGTTGTGAACACGGGACATGAACAGCGGTCTCTTGGATGAAAGCCTTGTGTTTGTTGGACCCATCCACCTCTCCACCCGCCTGCCCGGTGTGTCTTTTCGCTCTTAAAGCTGCATCACCACACTCACAGCGCGCTTTTTCTGAGCATTAATATTTATGGGTTTAAATTGCAGTTAGTGAAAAGCTCGGTGCTTCTCATACCGACGCTACCTAGTGCTTTGATATCCAACACTGACGGCTGTGACAAAGCGTCTATATTTGACACCCTGGGAATGAGAACGGGCTGTGCTACCAGGGTACCCAGTGCTCTCATGATTTAATTATAAATTGAGCTGAAACAATTAGTAATTAAATTGATTAGTTCATTTACCGAAAAATTTATCAAAGTTCAAGATTTTGTGAGTAACCGTGAAGCCATTTTTGAAAGAAAAATATAAAGAAAAAACTGCTTCCAGCCTCTCAAATGTGAAGGCTGTCTGCTTTACTCTTATATGACAATAAAATGAATGTTTTTGAGATGTTGTTTGGACAAAACAAGCACTTGAAGGCTTCACCTTGGGCTCCAGGGACCTGTGATGGGCATTTCTTCACTATTTTCTGACCAAATAAATGCGATTCCTTTAACTAAAGCTGGAGTGGCTCAGGGTTGCATTTCTTAAACGTGGACCTGGGGACCTCCAGGACACTGAAAGACCAGCGGGTCTATTACACGCTTTGGCGTGATATTGGGTTGGATCATCTGACACAGAGGCCATCCAGAAAGGCAAAAATATTGCGTCATTACCACCATATCTGACTAAACAAGGTGATTTTTACCAACAGCTGACTTCTCAAATGGGGTCATCTGAATAGACTTGGATCAAACAGGGGTCAGTGGATCTATTGTGGATCCATTCAGGGGTCCTCTAAACAGATAAAAGCGGGAGCTCCTGGCTTACTGGTGTTCTCCGCTTCAGCCGAGAAGCTAATCATTGATGGTTAATTATGCACACAACACGGATCAAGAGATCTGTCGGGAGGAAAGAGAAGAGAAATCACTGAGCCACGCTAATAGAGTTGGTTCACACCAAACTAATTGCAGGCAAACAAGCTCATAATTTCAGAGGATGAAAGCACCTTTGATTGTTTGGATTAGGTAGCGGCCTGGGAAAGCTGATGTTTAGAGACCGGCAGTGCTTTTAAGCGCTATGTTCAGCACTACGAAGCCTATGGGGTATTACATTGTCCTCAAACAAAATGACTTTCGGAGGCTTAATCAATCTCATGCTCAATGATTTGGGTGAAAACCAAGTAATGGGCTTACTCAATGATAAATCACTCTTAAGAGACTGATGTGACGATAGCAAATGGTTTACCAGGCTCTACTCCAATATTAAATTGTCATGCTTTATCAGCCTTGATTGCGTGTTCTTCCATCTGTTCACACACAAGCAATTTGGAAATTAAGATGACTCATCAAGCAAAATTTAATTTTTAATGAGATCATTTTGATTGAAATTGCCACGGATATTAGTAGCTAACACAGAGGAAGGACATTATTTTTATTTCATGTAGGACATTTAAAACAAGATGATTCATCTAAAGGAGCTTGCTCTAAGAAATGGAAATGTTGTATTATAATATATAAAACTAACTAGAGCTGCAACGATCAATCTATTAGTTGTCAACTATTAAATGAATCGCCAACTTTTTTGATAATTGGTTTGAGTATTTTTTTAAAGTATTTTTTAATTGCAGCTTCTTAAATGTGAATATTTTCTGTTTTTTTTACTCCTCTATGACAGTAAACTTAATATCTTTGAGTTGTGGACAAAACAAGACATTTGAGGACGTCATCTTGGGATTGGGAAACACTGATTGACAATTTTTCACCATTTTCTGACATTTTTATAGACCAAACAACTAATCGAGAAAATAATCAACAGATTAATTGACAATGAAAATAATCGTTAGTTGCAGCTATGACATTGTACGTGGCCGTCGTTATGGCGGAAGTAAAGGAGGAAGTCAGGTAACATAGTATAAAGAGAGATGAAGTCCACATAAGGAAGAGATTGTGGTGGATGGGTCAAAAGTTCAGCATAATGAGGGCGTGGCCACTTTGAGTGACAAGTGGGTGCCCATTCCAGGTTGCTAGCTGCTAGCTGTCTGCTCTGCTGCGTCACCCAGGCCCGCCTCAGCTACACTGATGATCCACCTCTTTGCCCATTTTTGGATTAGCCAGGAGTTGGTTGGCTGTGTCGTCACCGCCAAGATGGCGACGACCAGAGCCACTCACTTTGAGCATCACAAAGGCTCTTCCGTAGCCTATGGATGACGGAAACTAATCCCCGGCTCTTCCAGTCCACATGTCGAAGTGTCCTTGAGCAAGACCCCAAATTGCTCCCGAAGGCTGTGCCATCGGTGTGTGAATGAGTATTTAGATTAGATCCTGATGGGCAGGTTGGCACCTTGCATGGCAGCCTCTGCCATAAGTGTATGAATTTGTGTGTGAATGGGTGAATGCCGACATGTACAGTAGCGTAAAGCGCTTTGAGTGGTCGGAAGACTAGAAAGGCGCTATATAAACGCAGGTCCATTTACCATTTACCATGACAGCTCCATCCTGCCATTTTATGCCACGGTACTAATAAAAATCTGCTCCTTTAAATCCTGCTGTCAGAGGTTGCACTCGTCACGTCAGTCCGGTGTCAAGTCATGACTCCTTTCCTGATCCATCAAGCTTTGTAAAAATCTTCTCCCATCTCCTCCTTCTGTCATGCTGTCACAACTGTCAATCACTTGTCAAACTGCCTCGTCAGTCACCGGTCTTCACATTACAAATGCTGTTTTATTCATTGGAAGTGTGTGTGTGTGTGTGTGTGTGTGTGTATGTAAATGACAGACAACTGAAAGAAAGGACAGTTGGGCCAAAAATAGACATGTTTAAGTATACATAATTGTAGCTTTCTGTCACACAACCAATCCTGCTGCAGATACAGTATGTACTGCTCTGCAATGTAAAGCATCAGCCGCTGAACAACAGCTTTCAAACACATTACCCCAGCATGTCGATAATTCTCACAGCTAATGAATGCCTTTATAAATTGGTAATTTACAATAACAAAAGCTTCGTCTGATGATAAATGAAGATTTTTAAGCGGCAGTGAGCCCAATGAAAAGCAAAGGATAAAAGAGGAGCTAGTTGATATAATGAAGACACACTCTCTTGCTACTAACTCAAAAAATTAAATGTAGTAATACTAGCTTTCTAGCTGACCAATTATGTCAAGTCTGTGCATGAATGAAAAGGAAGTTACTCTCATTCGCATTAATTGATTATTTTTGCCACTTGAGGGCAGCGGAACAAGCTGGAAACACAACAGCGATATTATCACGTTATAAAGTTGTTATAGCGTGCAAACAGTTGCTTATATACACGTAGCCTACAGCAGACACAGAGCAACATTAGCATTCATTTGGAGTAGTGTTTCTGTCCACCTGGCTAACATCCAATATTCACTCTCCTTTTAGCTCAGTGTTGGGCTCCACCACGGTGACGGCAGCGCATGCAGATGCGGCGGCCAGTAACTCCCATGAACTTTGCGACATTTTTGATTTAATTTGTTAGCTTTTCGCCTTTGTCATGGGCCATATGTTTTCCAGTAACAGAGATACACACATCAATAAGGAAGCACGGTGATTGGATTAAGTGCAGCTGACCTTGAGATGATGACTTTCCACGGCATCTTCCGACAACCCAGCCAGTGAGATTGCCCCCCAGCCCGTTCTGATTCCCAGAGTGTCAAATACTGACGCTTTGTCACGCCCCTCAGCATGTGATACCGATGCACAAGGCGTCCTCTGGCGTCTGTATGAGACGCACCGGGCTTCCACGTAACTACAATGTAAACCCATCTGCTTCAATATTAAATGCTCAGAGAAAGTGGTTGGGGGACAGTGGGGACGTAGTTTAAAGAGCAAAAAAAACACACAGGATGGGAGGGGTGGTGGATGGGTCCAACAAACACAAGGCTTTCATCCAGAACACCCCTGTTCGTGTCCTGTGTGACCCCAAGGGGTCCTGATATAGCATCAGTTTATGACGAGTTGGGATGAGAACGTGTTGCCGCCTCAGGAAAAGAGGGAAGAGAGCCAGGTTAAGAGCCAGGCTGACCCAGCTTGGACCTACCTTGGGGCTGTTCCACACTCTGCTCTGATGTCCGGTCGCAGGAGAGTGGAAAAGGTGACATAGGACTCGGGCTGGCAATCGGAGACTGTTGTGCCCACATCTGGCTGAGAGCTAGCTCCATCATGGCATCCCGGATCAGCATGTGTTCCTCGCCGTCAGAGGACAGGACTCCGGTGGGACGAGGGGAGGCGGACTCTATCAGAAATGGAATATAGATATTCATAACTATGTTTTCATTAGTGTATAATCACCTGAAACTAAGAATCGTTGTGTTTTCGTTAGCTTAGAATGAGCCCTTCATATCTACATAGGGAGCGGGTCCTCTTTACGGAGTCCGCCATGTTGCTCCACCATGTTTCGACAGAAGCCCAGAACGGACAAACCAAACTCTGGCTCTAGAGAGAGCCTTTCACGTTTTTACGTTACCTGAAGGCCACCGTAGTTCTCCGACACGCTTGTGAAACTGCGATAACGTGAGCCACGGAGTGCAAAACCGTGGTACCGCCAGCCGCCGTCTCACTTCCGTTGCTTCTAAAGTAGTGTTACTATGGTAAGGATGGCCTCTGAACGAACAGCGTTACCACGGATTTGCACTCGGCTCTGTAGCTTTAAAAGGCTCCGCTATGCTATTTTCTAGCTTTGTTTGGCAGCTTGCAACTAGGTTTGTGTATCTGCTGATTGATGTTGGGTGTGTTTTGTCGTATATTTATGAGAGCTTTTTGGTGAAGAAAGGTGCCTACTCCGGGTAGAAGTGCAATTAATTAGAACAAATTAAATGGATTGAAAAGCTCCATAGAGTTGAGTAAACAAAGTCTCTGTGGGTTTATCACACCGAGCGACACCTTTTACTTTACTACATATAAAACATTGATTCAGTGTTAATATACAAATATCGAGTAGTTTTAACTTCAGCTGTAAATATTGAGTTTATATGCCATTTGTTTGCGAACATGCGCCTCCGCCTTGAACTCTGAAAAAGCTGTGGGTTATATCAGCCAATTTTCTCTTTCTGCCTCCGGAGCAGCTCTGAGAAATAAATGTTTGCACAGCTAAAGCTCCAATCTGCTCAGCATTACCTGAGCACTTTGTCAAAGTGTCATGGCAGTTGATGCAGTTTAAAAAACAAACAAAAAACCCACACATTCTCAGGTAATCCAGTGCATTATTCTTTCACCCCGTCGATGCGTACACACCAATGCTGGTCCAGCTCTCTGTTTGCTATTAAAAGCATCACCAGTAAACAAGCTGGTCCCAGTAAAGTCAACCTGGATGATGGGTTTTCCAGCACTATTACCTTTGACACAGACTTGAGTCAGCTGCCTGTCATCAGTGTAAGGTTGGATTTGGAGATGTTGATTTGATCCTGAAGGCTTGGCCAGTGTGTGACATCATGTATAATGTCAGGAGTCGGTGTGATTGAGGGCAGCCAGGGCCACGCAGTGTGGCGACACGCAACGGCTGAGGCCTCGTCTGCTAACGGCAGAGTGCTGCTATAAGGTTTTTCCATACATGTGTGCTGGCTCGACTTGGTTTGACTCGGCACGTCAGCCCAGCATGGTAGAGATTTGCATCTCCATTACAACAGGACTACCTGCCCCTGAGGGTGTGTGTAACCACGGCCAAAGGAGCAGCGGTAAAACGGTGGATTTCCTTTCCTATAATCTTCACAATAAAAGTCCCCCGTCATTTTTGCTGCTTGTCCCTCTCTGCAGTACAGTAGACTTGTTTTTAATTAAGAATAGCCGCTAACAAAGCTCCACTAATTCAGAGATAAATATTTATTTTATCCATTTATTTTTCTTCACAATAAAAGTCCCATTATTTTGTTATTTAAAAGCTTTTATTGCTTTTATTATGAAGCAGAAAAATACGGAAATGTTGGGTTTTCATCAGCTGCAACTTAAAGGAGGAGTAGCTTTGAAAAAATAGACCTCTCATGGGACTCAAACCTTGATAGTCCTGAGTTGGACCCATTAGTCCAACACAACCTCCTCCCTACATATACTTTGTCGCTCTTTTCTATTACTTCTTCTATGATAACGACCACTACTACTACTAAATCTTTCCAATCATTTCATTCGCAGGTTTATTACAGTCCTGCGACAGCCACAGATACCAGATTTTTTTCTTGTTTTTGTCAGAGCATTTGATTTATTGATTGCTGTCGGGATGTAATGAGAATTTCAACTAATATATTAAAAAATATATATTTGAACAACACTACCAATCCTACCTTTGAGCACAGATCTGTTTGTGGATGATAAATAATTAAAATACGGTTGAGCTATGACTATACATAAATATACATGAACAGGTTTTACTGTTATTGAAAGGACCATGTTATGTATTATTGGGATTTCAATTTTTACTCTTATTTTCAATGTTTTCAGAGACATTTCCATTCCCAATATGGATGTGACTCTTGAAGAAACACTGAATCCTTTTAAGCTAATCTGCGCAAGGAGATAAGTGTGTGGATGTTTTAATCTTTTTTCTTTTCTTTTTTTGTTTTCTTTTTCATCAACCACCTTCTTGTTTTGTGGTGGGAAAGTTAAGCTTTTGGTATAAAGAAAAATTGCAGATATAGACATATTCACAGTACAGTACCGATACTGTAGGATGACAGAAGAGATGGAGGACGTGTCAATGCCAAACGCTGGGATAGAAAAAAAGAAAAAACAACGACAGAGAAGAGAAGCTGAGTGTTCATGTGTGTGTGCGTCTATGACGGAGGCAGAGCTACTGTATAACCCTGAGGGCACCTCACTGTCATCCCTTCAGATACAGCTGAGATAGATGATGGAAAGTACAAAAGAGCATCGCCGGTAGGGAAACTGAAAGAAAAAAAGCAGTGAATGAATGAATGAAAGCAAGTAAGACAGGAAGAGAGAGAAAGACCAAATGAATGAAGAAAGAGGAAGGGGAAAAGATTGATGTTTACTGGTGGAGAAACATCCTGCAGTGTTTGGAGTTAGACCAGCTGAAGAAATGCCACAACCAACTAACTGGAGCACACCGGCCCCGATGTGCACATAAATCACGGCTGAAAATGCAATTATATGATAATTCACAGTACAATTCAATTCAGGGGGACAATTCAGATCCGCTCAAAAATGGCAACCCGATCACAACCCATTTGTCAACACCATTACATTAGCATAGAAATAAGTTTCTGTCCAGCACTTCTGCAGATTGCTGGGTGACTTGATACGTTCTGCATCGGGATGAAGAGACATTCAGAGGCGCCGCTTGACATTTGATGGCAACGGCAGTAAAAGTCAAGAGTTAGATGTTAAATTGCTCAAACTCCTGACATTCTCCTGAGTATGGAGGAAAACCTATATTTAAAATGGATTTAACTACATTCTTAGTTCCCAATGCTTATAAAAGTGCTAATAACAGATACTGAAATTTAACCCCTTGAAACTCTGATGGCGCACTGGCGGGCCCGGCCGCTATTCTGTCTTTCAGAGGTTGTTGCAGGCTGAGTTTTCAGGATAGAGTGAAGATACTAGTGTCATATGAAACTACAAAACCTAAAGAATCCATTGGTACCAACCGTGGGAAGATCGCTAAATAACGCTCCAAAGTTACGCTAAATTTTGGCGAGGAAAAACTGGCGTGGCTTCCCTTGATCTCTCACCTCAAGATCTGTGAATGTAAATGGGTTCTATTGGTACCCACGAGTCTCCCCTTTACAGACATGCCCACTTTATGATAATCACATGCAGTTTGGGGCCAAAATCATGCAGTTTTTTTAATGCAGTGCTAATGTGTTATTTTCGCGTATTCTATAAATAATGTGTTTGGATATTTCTGCATACTGGGGTCCCTAAACACTCTTAGAATTACATAAATTGGGTATCACTGTAAAGCTGAGACTCTTGTGGATCCAATGAACCCAACTGTATTCATGTGTGATGATGTTAGTCCCCATAATAGCCATTTTATTGTAGTGAGACCATTTTTTTAAACTTGACCTCACTGTATAAAATGACCTTGTGACCTCTAGGATAATCACAGCCTCATGAAACTTTACAGCCACAAACTAGAGACCCAGAGCATTCAGAGGATGGATGGC
>CAKALU010035272.1:32426-56847 GCA_916700995.1 Hozukius guyotensis
ATATTTCTGCATACTGGGGTCCCTAAACACTCTTAGAATTACATAAATTGGGTATCACTGTAAAGTCCCCATAATAGCCATTTTATTGTAGTGAGACAATTTTTTTAAACTTGACCTCACTGTATAAAATGACCTTGTGACCTCTAGGATAATCACAGCCTCATGAAACTTTACAGCCACAAACTAGAGACCTAGAGCATTCAGAGGATGGATGGCTGTCCTATGTCGATTGATAATAAGGGGGTTTCTGAGCAGTTTCCAGGACAGAAGTGCTCACCATCCAATCTGCGAAACATGCAAATCTTGCAGAAATCTCAAAATGTCAAAAGTTTTTGATACCAAATCACAGCATGGCTTTTTCTATGATATTCCTCAAGGTCTTGGTGTCTTAATGTGGTATTTTGGAGGGATTATTGATCATTTTGATCAAATCTCGATTGGTAAAAAATAGTTAAATTTAGCACCAAATCTGTGTAACAAATGGTATCAACCCAACCTAACCCAATTTATCAACATTTGATCAAATTGTCATTTCTGATGAATTTCAGCCCTAGGCCACAGGACCTCTAGCTCACCGTCTAAAAATGTACTTTTTTTTCTCTCTCTCTCTGCCATTGTTCTGCTTTTTGTGTTCTTGGTGCAAAGGCTGACCATTTATATTTGCCACATGGATAATTTCAATCAGATGCAAAAAAAAAGGGCAAATTGTGCTGCAATTCATGTATTGTCAGGTGGAGCACATTTTCACATTCATGTGGCAGCCATTTGGTTTTAGTCGTTGCCAGGTATGTTAATGACACAGCCATTTATTGTGATCCTGTTTATTGCCAAATCCAATTCTCATATGTATTATAAAAGGGCACTAGCTACAGCCTCTGATGTGTGCAACTGTAATCTGTGTATGGCTGCAACACTTTTAAAAAGGTTTTTTACCAAGCCAATAATGAATGGCAGAGAGAAAGAACAGGACCAGTTGTGCAGCAATAACATCACCAGCATTACCAGTGTTGGGGTCTGCTACACGTAGCAACGCTACTAGTTTAACTACATTTCCCAATAGCGGCTGGATATTGTAGCTGTTTTCAAAATCATGTACCGTTTTCAGGGAACTATTTTTGTCACAGAGTAGCGTGTAGATGTTTTGTATTTCTTTGTGGTTGTTTTGTGTTTCTTTGTGGTTATTTTGTGGTTGTTTTGTGTTTCTTTGTAGTAGTCTTGCGTTTTTTGTGGTTGTTTTGCGTTTCTTTGTAGTAGTCTTGCGTTTTTTGTGGTTGTTTTGCATTTCTTTGTAGTTGTTTTGCAGGTCTGCATCGGTTTGTGATCATTTTGGGTCTCTGTGGTTGTTTTATGGTCAGTTTGCACCTTTTAGTGGTTGTTTTGCATCTCTTTGTGATCATTTTGGGTCTCTTTGTTGTCATTTCGTGCCTCTTTGTAGTCAGCTTGTGTCTCTTCATGGTCAGTTTGCCCCTTCAGGTGGTTGTTTTGCGTCTCTTTGTGGTCGTTTTGCGTCTCTCTGTGGCAATCAAGCGTCACTTTGTGGTAATTTTGTGTCTCTTTATGGTCATTTGGCATCTGTGTGTGGTGGTTCCACATCTCTTGGTAGTCGTTTTGTGTGTCTTTATAGTCATCTGATTGACTTTCCAAAATTAAATATTACCAATCACTTCAAAAGGCTAAATGGTCAAGGCCCCCCCTGACCATTTAGGCCACTGGGCCTGAGCCTGGTGGACCTGTCCAGTAATCCATACATGCTAAATGCTGCCGTTATGCTGCTGAGCCTGAAAGATTAAAAACACTAACAACTAAGTAAGGATTCTTTAAATGAGCTTTCAGTGGTCACATCGTGTCCACAGGGGCCAAAGTTAATGCTTCCCTGAGCAGCAGGACAATACTTATGAATATTCATGAGGTCAACCAGGGCTGCCTTCCATAAAGCGCACTTCCACATAAAATCATGCTTGAGAAAAAAAATATATTTGGAACATAGTTATATCACAAATTTTCTAACAGTGCAATTCAATTATGTCTCAATGTTGAAACAGCTCAAAGAAATGTCTTAGTTCCTTTTTTGGATATCAGTAGACTGAATCACTGCAGACTTTCCCATTATCCATCAACAAAATACAATTATGGGTGTGATACAGTCACTTTTCTTGTTATAATAATACCTTTGACCATTTGGTTGAACGCTGAACAATATTAGACCTTGTGAGAAAGGCCATAAAGAGTAAAATTGCCTCTTCTGTGTTCCCAACAACCAGGCAGTGTAGGCTACTGAATTTATTCTCCGCTTCTAAAATGAAATATCCCAAAGAAAAACACTGTTTTTGTGCCTCTTTTCTTACCAGACAGACTGGATGAAAATGCAATAAAGATTTTCTCTGACTGTCTTCCCTGTTTATCAATTTCTCTTTTCCTTCTTGTGGCTTTTTTTTTTTATTTTAACTCGCCCTTTTTTTCCCCTCCCATTCCATCTCATTGCCTCTCTTTTCTTATTTCATTTGGTATTTATCTCTCTTCCTGGCTCTCTCTTTCTGAGAGCGCTGAAGCAATCTAAGCTGATTTGTTTGAGAAAATAGTGCAGTTCGAGGGGACAGTACAGTACAGAGGTTTGGAAAACTCAGTCACACACACACTAGTCAGTTAAGACCCATCTTAAAAGAGCCCAGCTGTGAGGACATTGATTTGAGTGACTGACATTGACAGAATATCTATTAGGACCCTTTTAAAGTGTACATATCTAAGCCCTGCATATATGAAGGTGGCAAAATCTCACCCTTCCTCGATCTGTCTCTTGCACACACCACGCAGCTATACACTCTATACTTTTCCCTGTGAATACACCCTCCGTTGGCTCGCAGCCTGGCTTTTTCTTTGTGTACAACACAGGGCTGGACTCGGAAACAAATGCTCTACCTCGCGCTGTCTGTGCAGTGACATTGATGGCTGTAGCTCTGCCAGCGTGTTGTCGAGAGAGGACAGGAAAGTCTCTCGAGCGTGCCCAGCAACCAAACAAACTGCTGTTTGACTAACCTTGAATTACTGGCAATATCTGGCCCCATTAGCATAACAGAGGAGACCTTCTCTTTAGAAACACAGCGTCAATGTAAAGTCTGTACTGATGTTAAAGCTTCAGTAGGCAGTATATTTTTGGCATCATTGGGCAAAAAATTCCATAATAACCTTTCAGCATATTGTAATTCAAGTGTTCTGAGAGATATAACTAGACTTCTGCACCTCATCATGGCTCTGTTTTCAGGCTTTAAAAAAATCTAGCCCGTAATGGGAGACTTTGACCAATCACAGGTCATTCCATTGAGAGAGCGTTCCTATTGGCTGTGCTCCGGTCATGTTTTTTGAACTTGGCGTTCCTTCACCAGATTTCACAACAGCGCCGGCGTCACAAACTTTCTCATTTTACAGCTAAACCGTACACTACAAGATGATTCTGAAAACATTTGAGGAGAGAAATAAGCATTAACGTAACATAATATTGATTCATATTTGATCAGCGCTGCCTAGTTTGACCGTTTGGTCGGAGTTCGCGAGTGATTGACAGCCGGCTCTCATAGACAACAGAAGGACAGCGGACCTCAGATCAGCTCTTACTGCTTGTTTTCCTCCGGTATGTGAAATCTTGCAGATGCAGTTAGGAGCACCAGAGGACACCGGAGGACACCGGAGGACACAGCGGCACATTATTTTTTCCAGGTTACCTGTTTCATGTACTACTGCAGAGCCACTGCATTTGAAGACATTTATGGGCTTAGCATGGTCCTCACGCCGAGCCACGCACCATCTACTCTGCAGCTGATGCATATTATCTGCAACAAAGTATTGTGTTCATATTCGCACAGTTGTTCTTATGGGAGTTGCCGTCTTTGGTCTTAGACACTGAAGTGGGCGCTGTGGAAAAATCTACAGCAAGCTCGCAGAAGGGCTGGTATTGAAGTTGATGAAAGCAGGAAAAGCTGCATGTGATGACTCTTTGTTAAAACCTTTGCAGTGGAAGCATATTTCTTTTGAAGAGCATGTGTTGTTGTTTCTTCACATCTTTAAAAGATGTGTTGCCTATCTGTATTCCAGTGTGTTTTTTGAAGGAGTTGGAAGGCGGAGAGATTGGCCTGGAGGTACGACAGACCAACAACCGGCTAAGTACAGTACAGGGTCTGCGCACCAGACACGGTTACATTATTC
The DNA here is from genome assembly GCA_916700995.1 of Hozukius guyotensis. NCBI lineage: Eukaryota > Metazoa > Chordata > Actinopteri > Perciformes > Sebastidae > Hozukius > Hozukius guyotensis. The sequence continues at coordinate 36,624 of CAKALU010035272.1, forward strand.
AGGCTGTTCTCCTACGAAAAGTAATGCACTGTAATTCTCATATATATCAGGCAAAATAAATTTTTATGTAATCTACAAATGCCTCGCAGGGAGGAGGTCAGGGTGAATGGGTGGGTCAGGAAACATCAGCCTTTTCTCCAAGGAGACCGGTGTTCGTACCCCGTATGAAACCAGATGTCAACGATTTGTCACGTAACTTCCATACTTAAGTTACGCCACTTACGGTGTTATCTTAACCCAAACCACGTTCTTTTACTAAACCTAGCTAAGTAGTTTTTGTCACAGAACTGCTGTACTTAAGTTACACCACTTCCGGTGTGGCGTTACTTAACCACAATCTTTTCCCAAACCGAGCTAAGTAGTTTTGTTGCCAAACCCAACCAAGTTGTTTCCTATGAAGACGGACGTTTGTTTTTAAAAGACATTCGGAAATTGCCACTGGTTATTCGTAGGAAAATGCACAAAAATGAAAAATGAGGATTAACTTTTCGTAAGATATCATACGAATTGTTGTATGAGAATATGTTGCGTTACTGCAGAGGTTTTAGGGTGAGGTGTGAAGTCAGTTTGAGAACCGTAGGGCCGGCCTGACACATTTGCTTCGATAGATTTTGGCCATGGTGGTGGCTACTTAGTACAAAAGAGCATGTTTGAAATTTGCCTGGCTAAAGAAAAAGGCTCTAGATACCAGATTAGCAAAGAAGATATTACATATGAGAGGGGTTTCATGATGTTCATAATTGTACCTTCATAGTACCTTATGTTCCCTGTCCTGTGTCCTCATGTCCCCTTTGGTTTACTGCCTCTGAAAGAGTCTGTGTCTTAAACTGTAGTGTCATATATCACCTTACAGCTGCCTGTATGTTTCATTCGGCCTTCGCTGTCTACCAGTGAACTGAGAGCTCGGAGTAATCCATCTTCACTCTGACACCTGCCATTCGGTCTGAGCCGTAAACCTTACGCTGTCTGCTCAGGGAGTCCTACTTATCAGTTTAATATTCTAATTCAAATATGAAGCTAGAGGTTTTTTTTATTTCATTTCAAGATTGAATAATACCCCAGCCACCAAACAGGGCATCTTCTATTTCAGCTGCACACTATGAGATGATTGGCATGGCAAAAAAACTGAATTAATGTGTTTCATCACCTCACTACTTATTAAACACTGCTGATCCTTCCACTGTTAATATAACCGTGTTATTCTTAAACTGACTTTTATAGCATCCCAAACTTGGAAACTACATTTGATGGTATCAAATTGATGAATGAATTGGTTGATGTAGAGATTTAGCAACATCAGTCATATACTATCAATAACCCTGTAACACCAAAATATCCGCTGCTGCTGTTATAATTTACAGTCTTTAATGTACATTCATTTCCTTTTTTTTTAATATGTACACATCATCTGTCACTGTCAATATAAATCCTAATCACTGTACATATAGATATCTATGCATGTACATACTGTACATAATCATCGAAGCCATGTTTATCCATTCAGTATTTATTTCTTTGCACTATTTGTATTGTTAACAATTTACAGAACACTTGAATTGTATATGGACGTTTTATTTTATTTCTCATTTTATTGTTTGTCATTGGTGCTGTTTATATATATTTATATAATATTTATATTAGGATTGTCAAAGTTAGCGTGATAATAACGCTAGCTTGTCGCTCAGGAGGCTAAATAACGCTCCAAACTTGCGCAAAATTTTGGCGAGTAAAATCTGGCATGGCCATTTTCAAAGGGGTCCCTTGACCTCTGACCTCAAGATATGTGAATGTAAATGGGTTTTATGGGTACCCACGAGTTTCCCCTTTACTTAAATGCCCACTTTATGATAATCACATGCAGTTTGGTGCAAGGCATAGTCAAGTCAGCACACTGACACACTGACAGCTGTTGTTGCCTGTTGAGCTTGAGTTTGCCATGTTATGATTTGAGCATATTCTTTATGCTAAATGCAGTACCTGTGAGGGTTTCTGGACAATATTTGTCATCGTTTTGTGTTGTTAATTGATTTCCAATAATAAATATATACATACATCCACTCCCATGTTGATAAGAGTATCAAATACTTGACAAATCTCCCTTTAAGGCACATTTTTAACAGATAAAAAAATGTGCGATTAATCCCGATTAACTATGGACAATCATGTGATTGATCGCGATTAAATATTTTAATCGATTGACAGCCCTAATATATACACCTATTTTATCGCCGCTTGTGTACATAACAGTCCTGTTTATTCCTGCCTTTATTTGTCCAGCTTTGTTGTCCCTGTCCCCCGCTGTTATTTCTATTTCTGTGTAAATACGTTTAGAGAGATGCATAAAACCCGAGTCAAATTCAGTACTTGGCAAATAAAGCTGATTCTGATTCTGGGCTGTTGGCTGGTCTTTATTTGCCACCAGTTCATTTTCTAGCCATTGTGGATGAATGATTTATCACGGGCAACATTCACGCCTGCAGCCTTTAGTGTCTGTAAACAGGTCAGTGTAGACAGCAGCCTCATCTGTTACACTGACACTTAGTCGTTAGCCATGAGCCAGACTGTCGGCCTGAGAGATTAGCTGCTAGCGCACCGCTACTTAAACGCTCCGGGGGAATAGAAAACGGAGGCGGAATCCGACAAAATGTGTTTGAGTGCGACATCGAACAGTTAGGAGTGAGTTTGGAGTGCTGTTTGGAGCGTGATGTTTGACAGATTTTGTAACCGCTATTCATCGGAAAGGAAGTTGACCGAACATAGTTTTCCAGCAGTGCTTTGCTTCACACACACACACACACACAGCTGACTTGAGATCAGCTAGAGGTCCTAATTACCGAAGCGGGGAGATAGTGATTTTTTTTTCATGAGCTGTAATCTGTTCTGATTGCTGATTGTTAATCCTAAATGAGTTGACGCAGAGCTTTCAGATTGTGACTCTCATTTGTGATGATTTCTGCATGATGATAATGGTCCAGGTGTTCAGTAGAGCAAAGACTTGTCTTTCTCTTTTCCCTTCTTATAGTCACACAAAGCTATCCTGTCGTGGTTGTCAGCATCATCAGACAGGTACAAGTGGAACCTATTCAAAAGTACAGTATGATCTGGACTATGGAAATTCATTTTTACAATAAGAGCCACTCTTACTCACTTATTTAACTCATTTAATGTCTCTTTTATAAAGGACAGGCTGTCACTTAATACTCCCTACCAACATACGTATATATTAGAGATCGACCGATAGTGGATTTTTTTAAAGGCCGATATAATAACGATAGTTTGGAGCAGGAAAAAAGCCTAGTCGGCTACTTTTGCATACGCTGTTTTTAATAAATCAGTTTTTTGTCACTCTGAATTGACACTTAGTTTGTGATTTAATACTGTATACTAATGTTTTAGTCTCTCTCCTTTCATTTAAAGGACTTTGACTAGATCTATTTTCCCAGAGAAAATTAAATGTACAATATTCCCGGAGCTAAGCTATTAATAATTCATGTGTCACAGATTGAGCCCGTGGGTTTAATGTAGACAACGACTGCCCATTCACAATATCTGACGCACTGGCTGACCTATATGTCCCACGCTCACATCATGTGTGAACGGACATCATGAGGTTTTGTTGTAAAAGGGTCCAAAACATGTATTACAAAAGCCATTTTTTCAAGGGACATAACAACCTTGAGTGTGTTTGGCTTGTGAATGAGTGGGCGGAGGAACAAGGCAACTAGCTGGGCAGTAGAAGAGCTGCTGTCCACCCAGAGTGGGAGGTTGATTTATTTGAAACTGTATATGCACAACCGCAGACTGTGGAGAGTCTGGGGAATGATTTGTTCAGTTTGATCTTTTCCACCCAGCACTAATACGGTCTTCTGAGCACCTGTCTTGTGTCCTTTTGTGAGAGAGAAAAAGCACTCTGAAGGGCATGACGTACTGCTAATTTACAAAGAATGAGGTGGTTAGGATGATGTCACAGCTGTACCACTTTAAATGGCCAGCTTTTGGAGGTTGGTGTATCAAGGGATGTCACAGGAGTCACTTGAGCTAGCGAGGACTTTAGTCTCCTCTCCGGGTGAAATCTCAGGTTCAGAGCCACAGGTTTTATTTCTGCCAGCAAGACAAACAGCAGCACGGCAGCATCGATTGAACCAAGTCAAGAGGGCACTCCTTTATTAGCTGAGCGACTGAATTCCAGTGATAGGCTGGTTTCTCTCTGTGGCATCAACACCATGATGATCTTGCTCCATTTTTCATTTTGAGCCACTTGAAGACATAATTAAATGACTAAATCGTTACAGGAACATGCTACAGGGCATAAACGCTGCTGCAAAATAACGTTACTTCAATAAACGTCAGTAAAATAATTGCCAACGACGTTTATATAAGATATGTATTAAAATATTCCTGATTGCATTTTCAGATGAGTGTGTTACACGGCTTGTTTCAAACGCAAAATTTCTCCATACTGGCTGTGTGTATTTCTCTGTATATTGAGCGTTTTGATAGTTTAACAGGATTTATAAAGCACTTAAACCTGCTTTATAATATAAAAGACATTTTAAAATATTTTAAAAAATGATAATACAGAGAATTTCCTAAAAATATCAGGAAAACTCATCTCTGATTCAATATTCACAGGAAATAATCTGCTCAAAATTCATCCAAATCGTTCATTTTACACAAACTTCCTGCAGTTATTGTGTTTTCTATTTGGGTTAATTGTACAGTCTATCAGTTGTTCTGCACTGTTATTGTTATGCATTGAATATAATATGAATTAAAGCTGCAAGCAGCGTTGAACGGGCTCTTGCCCCTTTGCACTCAATAATGGAACGTATATGTCTTCAGGCCGGGACTCTTAAGCATATCAGTATGTCATTTGGTACTCCGTTACATTCATGAAGTCAAAACTGCAGCTACTGGTGACAAAGTTAAGAGCGAAAAACAACAACGTTACTGGGTGAGCGATCTAATCCACGTGAGCGTCAGAGTTTGGGTGTGTCCTATGTCACTCATGGGAAAAGAGACTGTAAAGACAAACTTATTGTCTATGTTATTTATTGGTTTTGATGCAAATTATTCACACTCTACGGTGTTGACTTCATTAAGTCAGAAAGATTAGTGACGTGGTTTGATTTGAGTAAATCCTGATTCTATTGAGCAGGTTCCTCAGGCACGGCTCAACAATAAAGATTGCTCACATGCCCGGGGCAAGTATAATGCCACATTGGGCTCGTAAATCTGACAACTTCCTGTTTCCTTTAGGTGGCGCTATGACTATCACTCATAATGGAACGTATATGTCTTGATGCCGGGACTCTTATAAAACATGTCAAGTTTGGTACAGATTGGACAATGTATAGTCAATTTACAACACCATACGACAGCATTGGGTCCCTGGCACTTTCGTGCTTGGGCCCTAAATATCCATAAAATTTCACTTAGTGAAAGGTCGTCAGTTTACTCAATGATAGAAAAGGGGTCCCCTAATTAAGGAAAAAGGTTTGGGACCACTGGTAAAGAGCACCTTTGAAATATTTCTGCAGCAACGTGCCACCTCTGGGTGAGTTTCCCTGTAAGCTTTACAGCTCTTCTTCAAACAAACACAAGTGCTCTCAGCCAGGCTGTGAACTTTGCCACTGAGTGCCCTCTGTGCGTAGTGGGTCAGGATGCATTATGTATGAATAAAAAAATCAATAAATATGTTCATAAGTTTGTTTTTGTGTCATTTTACTTCAAATTTATAAAATTAACTATTGATATAGGCACAACTAAACCCTTTCCCCCTGCTGCTGAAAAAATCCTCGAGCAAACACTGTGATATACTGACCTTTACTTTGCCATTCAGTTACTCAAACACACCCTGTTTTACTCCGGTTTATTCTACAATCATTTAATGGATCACTTCCTTTGTGTTTCCTTAGAAAAGTGTTTTCAAACATTTATGACTTCCTTCCTTTTATTTTAATTAGCTGAGAATGTGGGTTAGATTTTCACATCATTAGTGGACCGAACTTATGTTTAATTTGCAGCTGTTAGAGGAAACAGTATTCGGATATACTTCAAAATCCCTCTCTAATGGGATTTATTCATGATTAATGCTCAATTTTAATATTAATAGAGTGTGCTGTGGACCAAATTCTGCAGATTATACTGACACAGTGCTTTGTAGGTTTACCGTTAAGACAAACAGGCGACGGTATATTAAAATACGGAGCAAGACAATTGCCAAATGTAGGATAGCATTACTCTTTTTTCGCAAGTTTCACACAACTCAATCCTCTATGAACACTGTAGCCGTGGTTTGAGTTTGTACACTATGCATCAGTGATTTCTCCCTTTTCTCACACACATATACACACACACACACACACATCAGCTGAATACAGAGCGTGAGCAGTTATAGCCTCCATGGCGAATCAAAACAGAAAATCAAAGGTTACAGATGTCACATTGCTGGACTGGACACACCGTGTGATTGGCAGGTGACCTCTGAGAGTCCCAGCGACAAAAAACACCCCGTCAATGAGGTCATCGCACAAAAGAAAAGAAAAAATCATCTCACTGAGAACCACTTCAAGAGTGTAAACTGTGTCTGGGCACCCGATTTGACTGTTATCAGGCCATTAAATAGGTGTTATCAGTCGCTATAAGCACCATAGATGTGGGTCATTAGGGGCCTACTACGCCTACTGCGTTGTAAAAGTGGAAGTGAATCTTAAAAGTAACACGTTCTAACATGTTGTAAAACTGAATGAAACGTCACATTTTGAACACAAACGAAAAGGCTTCTTTAGGTTTAGGCAACAAAACTACAACTTCTTTAGGTTTAGGCAATAAAACTACAACTTCTTTAGGTTTAGACAACAAAAGTACAACTTCTTTAGGTTTAGGCAACAAAATTACAACTTCTTTAGGTTTAGACAACAAAAGTACAACTTCTTTAGGTTTAGGCAACAAAATTACAACTTCTTTAGGTTTAGGCAAAAAATAACAGTTAAGTTTAGGCAATACAACTACAACTTCTTTAGGTTTAGGAAAAAACATTGTGTTTTGGATTAAAAAAACTACGAACACAAAGACAACTAGACATTGTTGGTTTCATACGGGATGTAAACTCTGGTCTCCTGGGTGAAAGCCCTGTGTTTTGTATCCCATCCATCGTCACCGACATCCACCCCTTATGGAGTTTCACGCTGTCTATAATACAGCGCCTAACTTCCTCTTCTGCTCCTGTCATAATTACCACGGTCGCTAGAGGTCGCTGTCGTGTTCTTTTATACCTTCTTTCAGTGATCTACCATGTGAACAGATGAGAAAAACCTACTACTGGGTGTAGTAGGCCCCTATTGACCAACATCTATTGGGCTAATAGCAACTGATGACGCCAATTTAATAGCCAGACAACAGTCATAACGGCTGGTCTGGAGCGGTTTCTCATCTCATTTAGATGTACTTTAACTTGACAGTAGTGAAAAGTGTCTTCAATATGTTCCCCACAATGTCTTCTTTTCACTCCATTCTGCTCTCACAAAGAGACAGCTGCACACATACACCTACACACACACACACACACACACACACACACACGCACACACACAGAGGTTCTGGGTACTGTATGGTCATTATGGTTGATGGTTGGTTTCTCAGCATCATCTCAGGTAGCCAACATGCTGTTAATGGCAGCAGCACTAATCCCTGGAGAAACATAACAGCTTTTAAAACACACACACACACACACACACACACACACACACACACACACACACAACACACTATATTGCTCAGTAGGGCAGGGAATACTGAGCTGCCCATTTCACTTAAAGGCCTTTTCTTAGCACGATGCACGCTGCGTCTGTGCTGGCAGCTGCAGCTAAAGTACTTTAGCACCAGCCCCATGTGTGTATGCATGTGTGTAATGTGGACCGCCTCCACTTCCCCTTCTCCTCTTGAGGTTATCTGCCTATCAGCACAACATGAACACACACACTCACTCACAGAGTAGACAGGAGCTGGCGATGAGACAGCCTGATTATATTGGAAACACTGCTCCCTGGTGGTGAATATACGGTACAACAGAAAAGAGAAAGAGGAACTCTCAGAGGCTGAATCTCACATTGTCTCCCAACAAATTTGGCCTTCAGCCTCCATCTATGAGGTTTGTATTCGTAGGTATGCTTTCGACTGATCTCTAAAACCTTCCTTGGAGACTCCAGATCAGTACAGATGCACCCTGCTCAGTGTCCTACCACAACTGAACCACAATCAGAAGCACAACTGCTTCTCAGCAAAAACATTGTACTGAAGAACTACATTCCTTTACATTGTTTATGAGTATTATGTTACTATATATGCACTTATAAACAGCACTTCACAAAGCATTTTATGTGCTATATGTTATTTGTGAATATCATAAAATAAATGATATTTGTGATGAGACCAAAGACCACATGTTTGTTTGTGTGACATGGTGTTTCACACAATGTTAAATGTGAAATGGATATCTTCTCATATGATGTCTTAAATGCATAGGTGAAATATCTGAAAATCGCACGTGCCCTAGAGCTGCGACGATTAATCGATTAGTTGGCGACTATTAAATTAATCACCAACTACTTTGATGATCGATTAATCGGTTTGAGTAATTTTTTAAGAAAAAAGTCTCTGATTCCAGATTCTTAAATGTTAATATTTTCTGGTTTCTTTATTCCTCTATGACAGTAAACTGAATATCTTTGAGTTGTGACATGACATTTGAGGACGTCGTCTTGGGCTTTGGGAAAAACTGACCAACATTTTTTATTATTATTATTATTTTCTGACATTTTTTAGACCAAACAACTAATCGATTAATCGACAAAAAAATTGACAGTTTACTCGACAATGAAAATAATCGTTAGTTGCAGCCCTAATGTGCCCATATCAAAATTACCATGTAACTTCTTAGCTGTATTTATTACTCTTTTTTTTAGCATTTAGGGGCAAAATTCTGCAATAACTTGGGCATCGCATACACATTTGACACATAAATATTATAATTAAATATAAAGTTCATATGGCAAATGTTTTAGGAAACAGTTGCCTGTTTACACATCCAGCAGACACAGAGCAACATTAGCAATTATTTGTGTGTGTGTGTATATACATGTGGAAAAAGATTTAGCTAAAAGGCTCATTTTCATCTGAAGTCTCTGGGCAGGTTGAACAAATAAGCAGATAAACAAATATAGTATTATTACAGTATATTTGTAAGAAATCTAGTTATGTCTATTAATGATCTGACATACATAAATGTCATAATAAAGGACTGCAAAATTATGCTATTAATCTGTGCTGCTCTACTTTAACTGCCATTTATTAGCTTGTTGATGGTCTTTGTTTTTGAATCTGTATCCATTCAGATTCAGCGTAGGCCTGCACTTCTTTACTCTCTTCACTAGCCTCCGGCTCCTTTAGGTAAACTAGCAGAATAGATTTACATAAATGTTCACGATGTTCTCACAACACATATAACTACATCCTCTTATTGTACTTCCTTTCAACAAAATAGTTCTAATGTTTATTCCTCATTTTGTGTCCTCCTTTATGCCAGCGGTGTACTGCTGTTGAACCACATCAATTTCACTGAGTGCATGTTATTTTCAAAAAAAAATTCCACACACATGGAAGTGGACCATCGTGTTAAACACCCAGCCTGGTCGCACGAAAAGGCGTATGAATGACACAACGATTCGCAACACATTTAGCTTGCAACAGTGTCACTGAAAGGGCCAGTACTCACCAGTAAAGAGGAGCAGCATCCTTATTTTTTATTGCGTATCGCCACCTCTTAGTGACTCTAGGTGCGTAACTGCGTCTCTGTGTAAACCCATGCTGAGAAAACAGCACTGAAAACGCCTTTGCTATTCCTTCTCATTATCCAATTTAATCTGTAGACCAAGAGATATCATATTTTAAGTTGATTTTATTGTAGCATATACGCAATATTATATTTGTGTACAATTTGATTTGATCAATAGCTACATAAAGTTTTTCTTAACCAAATATACATTACAAACTGTGGAAATGTAGGCTGTATGTAGGCCTAATATGTAATGAAATGTATCCAAAATACATTTGAAGTGGAATATAGATAAGATACAGTACATGTATAAATATAAATATATCCAAGACACAAGCAATGATCATGTCATTCAACTGCTGAATTAGGGTACTACTTGTGGCGTGTTATTTGTACGCCTTGTAATCTGTACTGACAGCAATGTGCTACTAATATGTGCTAATATGCTACTCTCAGAGCTAGTGACGTAGAATAAAAAGCGAGTAATACTGCTTATGGCAGGCGGGAGGTGGATGGGTCCAACAAACACACAGCTTCTAACAAGGTGACTGGTGTTCGAGACCGGTGTTTTGTTTAAGCAAGTTACGTCTGTGGCGTGTTTTCCGTAGTTATGTTCCGTACGTATTTTACTTAGTTTACGTTCTTATTTTAAGCCCAACCATGATGTTTTCCTAAACTAAGTGATTTTGTTGCCTCAACCTAACTGCGGATGTTACCGTAGTTTTGTCACATGGCGTTCAAATGACAACTGAAAAGCCTAAAATGGTGTCCTCATGGCATGATGAATGTCCTTGCAATGTCGTGGTATTTATACGCCTTTACATGAAAATGGGTTGAAATGCCACACAGGCAACTATAGCATATTTATAACATCAACATTAAGTTGCATTAATATGAAGCGGAAATAGTTGGTTGTCAATGTTGAGATTAATTGTCAGCCAATTAATCTCTAGTTGCACCTTCTTTTCTTTATATTCTGTGATAGTAAACTGAATATTTGAATATTTCAGAGAAAATAAGCGAATGGAAGATGTCACAAGGAAGATGTATGTGAAAATTTCAGATATTACTTTTTTTTTTTTTACATTTTATAGACCAAACAATTAAGTGATTGAGAAAACAAAGAGCAGATTGATCAATAATCATTAGTTTTACACTGTGTGTGTGCAGTTTAAGTGCATACTATCACTATACAGCATGAGTCATTATTTCCCAATATACAGGCTCCTGTGGTGTTTCCAGAACACATTAGAGGAAACAGGTTGGACTGAAAGCAATAAAACGCTTACGGACAGAAAACTCCTCTGTGACTGACACAATATTGGAGCAATAAGGGGATTAGAGTATGTCAACGAGGAACGCAGCAGTGAAATCTCTCCACTGATTCTGTGCTGTTGCTGCGTATGGCTCATATTTAGATGAAATGCTGATACCTTCACAGGCTGTTCCTCAATCCTCAGATTAGGAAGTCAATTTAAAAGTTGGCTGTGTTCACCTCTACTTATATGTTTTTTTCTCCTGACTGTTTGTCTGTGACTGTACTGTACTAAACATCATTTCTCAAAACATTTCAAAATGATTTCACTGTAATATTTCATTAAAGTAGTCATCGGATCCTGGGATTTCTACCATTAACAATAACTGGTTGTAAGAACTCTGCTGTAGTCATGTGGTGTTTTTGGAAGTCCAACAAATAGCTTCAAAGTTGGCTTAAAGGTAGAGTTGGTAAAGATTTTAGAAACATTTTAGTTATATTTCAGAATCAGAATCGAGTATTCAACACAGCCGTGTAATAAAAAGAAAATAATCTGGTATCTGTGGCTGTCGCAGGACGGTAATAAACCGGTCCAATCATTTCATTCGGCCCGAATGTAACGATTGAACGGGTTACCTGTCTGTCTACCAGCGTGCACTCATTGTGCGTCACCAGTCTTCCACAAGCTTCTAGCTTGACAGCTATGAGTACTAACAATAGCCATGTTCGCCGTTTGCGTTCATTATGATATGTTTACATTCAAAAATTACATTACAATCGATCTTTCGTAGGTTGTAGCGGGGTCAGTTTTAAAGCTAGAGTGAAGATACTGGCATCATATAAAACTAAAAAAACCTAAGGAATCCATTGGTACCAACCATGTCATACTAGCTTGTTGTCAAGGAGACTAAATAATGCTCCAAAATTGCGCTAAATTTTGGCGAGGAGAAACTTTTTCATTTTCAAAGGGGTCCCTTAACCTCTGACCTCAAGATATGTGAATGAAAATGGGTTCTATTGGTACCCACGAGTCTCTCCTTTACAGAGTCATAGTCAAGTCAGCACACTGACAAACTGACAGCTGTTGTTGCCTATTGGGCAGTGAGTTTGCCATGTTATGATTTAAGCATATATTTTATGCTAAATGCAGTACCTGTGAGGGTTCCTGGACGATATTTATCATTGTTTTGTGTTGTTAATTGATTTCTAATAATAAATATATACATACATTAGCATAAAGCAGCATATTTGCCCACTCCCATGTTGATAGGAGTATTAAATACTTGACAAATCTCCCTTAAAGGTACATTTTGAACAGATACAAAATTAATTTGCGAATAATGGTGATTAATCATGGACAATCATGCGATTAATCGCGATTAAATATTTCAATCGATTGATAGCCCTGGTTAATAATGATAATTTAGGAGGCTTCGGAGGGAAACCTGAAGGGATGGACTGTCAGTGTTGGTGACTTGACGTCTTTCTTGCTAGATTTAAGGACTTTTGAAGCTAGTGCTGCTAGCTACTTTCATTTGAAAAGAGTTGACAACACTGGGCTGGGTTTTTCGGTTGGATAATTAAATAAAAATCTAGTGTACTCTTTCTAGTTTCTCAAGATCACCCACCCTAGTTAATATGAGTCATTATAGAAGTTGCAGCTTTGTTGTGAAGGATTTCCCTCTGTCTAGTCGCTTCTCGTTTAAATATGAATTCATATCGAATGACCTATAACGTCACAAGGGTCATTCGGAACTACTTAGTTCCTGTACTTGCGGACGAGACAGAAACTAAGCCATCGATACTGTGGTATCGAGTCTCGATTACCTCATTTCTTGGTTTCACTTGATTTGGACATTTCACTGACTGGATGACTTTACCCTGACCTCCGTGACTCACTTTCACCCATTGCAGCAGCAGCAGCAGCCACAGCTGGAGGGCTGGACGCATCTTATGATCAGAGTCACAACAATGTCACAGGTGTTATTCACGCTGGCAAGAACTGCAGTTTCGGGTAAACCCTCATTCCAGTGTAAGGGTGGTCGAGCTGCAGGCTGAACCAAACCAAAAATGCCTACGAGGGTTGGACTCTTATGTACTTTTGAAGGTCGAGACTAATATCATTTGCAGTAAAGTCGCTTTTAACTTGTGGGGATATTCCAGTAGAATTTTACTTTTGATACTTCTTTGATATTTCTGTACTTTTACTTAAGTAAGATTTTAAATGCAGGACCTTTACTTGTATTTTTACATAACGGTATTTTACTTTTAGGGGCCACAAGCCAAAAAGGTTGGGAATCACTGGTTTAAGTAAGGGATAATGTACAGCGAGCCGGTCATTGTTGTGAAATAAACCCGACAGGGCGATGCGGCACTCCTGAAGGGGTTTATTTCACAACAATGAAACGCTAGCTGTACGTTATCCCGCTTATTACACAACTACTTACCTAAGAAATCAATAATTTGACACAAAAATGGTCCTCCAGAGTTCGACATCAGAACTGCGTCCATAGCAACAGTCTGTTATACATAGCAACAGTCTGCTATAAAGAAATAACAGACCGTAGAACGCCATGATTGAACAATCAGAATAGAGTATTCTTTTTTGTGAAATATTGGATAATTTTACCTCTGTTTGCCTAAAACAGATATTTAAACTGCTAACAACTCAGACATCTGAAATGTGTCAAGGGGCCCCAACCATATGCTGTTATCTGTAAAAGCTTACAAACCCAAAAGATTGGGAATCACTGGTTTAATATTTAATAATGTGTTGCATTTTATTAATGTATTGTGATTTGTTTTAAATGTAAATATGAATCTGAAAAGTAACTCATAGATACAACTGTTAAACATATGTTATGGAGTAGAGAATACAATATTTAATACAAGTATTACAGTGCTCTAATAAGTGTACTTAGTTACTTTCCACCACAGGCAAATACTAATATCCAAACTAAGGCCAATTCATTTATTTGTTTATTTGACAAGGACAATACATATAGGCGTTGTTACATTTAAATAAAGTGCAATCAATGTAATGTATATAGGACTTCTAGCCGTAGCTAATATTTAATGATGCAACTAAGAATATTTAAGGTTTACTATTTAAACCAAGACTTTAGTATGAATCAATTCAGGTTAAGGACTTCCTGACAGCCAATACATTTTACGTAAATATGTAATCAAACGACATCATATCAGTGATGGATGGCAGTGACTGGACCAGATCACACTTGTAATAAATGACTGATATATATATATAATTTCTTTAGTATTATCTGGTAAAGACGTGATGACACCTTGTTGTGAGATCGAATTGAACTGAACTATTATTTCTGAACTGAAAATTAAGAACTGAGAGTAAATTCGCACAATGACCGATTCCATTGCTTAACTTTCCATAATATTTTCATGGAAAGTCCCAATTTGGAATAGCAATGCAAAAGGCAAATGAACTGTGCATGACATGATAATTAAAGAAGTGACCAACAGTGCTTCCATAGCAACAAAAAAAAGAAACAGACACAAGTGTGAAACCCAACCCATATCATAAAATGAGAAATCCCCATTTCTTTATAAGAACTATTTCATTAAATCACCCTGACAATATAACAGGAAGAATAGGAATATGTTTGGATAACACATGGCCTCAATTAATAGAATATTATAAGTAAAGTGAATGCCCCAAAAGGAGAACATTCACAGTTTCCCTTTGTTCCTGGAGTGACATTGATAATGTGAGAGAGGCAGGTACAGTAACCTCGTCCTATCCCGGTGTCACGTGATACAGTTCTGGTCCTGATGCTGCTGTTACCGGGACACTGTATGAGGAGTGATTAATGCCACAGAGCAACAGGATGAGGAGAAGCAAGGGATCCGTCCGCAACATCGTGGAATATAAAATAATGGGTTGTAAATAATGTCAGCTCCTTCAGAGGATCAAAGAGCAATATAAATTGTACATATGGAAAACTAAATTATGATTATCGCTAGATTTTTGTTTTCTTTATGTTTATGTGTTATTAAATAAATAAATAAATCTAAAATGTGGGTTGTGCATACTACAGTATTTTTCAATATTGTCCTGAAATGTAGCTGAGGCACTAAGGGCGCTTTCACAAGCCATAGTCCGTTTGTCTAGTCTGAATCAGAGTGAAATTGATACTTTTGGTTTGTTTTCTATTTAAATGGTAAATGGACTTGCATTTATATAGCGCTTTTCTAGTCTTCCGACCACTCAAAGCACTTTAAACTGCATGTCATGCCACACATGCCAACCTACTCATCAGGATCTATGAGGGAATGAGGGACTGTTTGTAAGAATCAGAAATGCTTGTTAACAGCAACACCTGTGGCCGTTAAGGCAACGAAAGTCAGCGTCCTGTTGCTCGCGCTTGTGCTCGCTCTACATAGACATGAACGAGCATCGTTCAAAACAGTGAGGCGACACACGTCAGCTAAAACCACAATATCACTCTATATGTCACCTGCTCGGCAGTAATGTTAGCTGACCAGACGAAGGTCTCTCCAAGAATCACTGCTGATCCTAGTGTTGGCTTTTCCTGCCTCAGCCTCCCGACCGCGGCCGGAGGGAACAGGGGAGACACCGGAGTTTTGGTCGGAGACGATAACGTTTCTCGCGGAGCCCCGTCACTTCACAAGACACGGGAAACATCTGTTGGTCTGGAGGAGCTGCAGCATTTATTTCTGCACAAACGTCCACTGTACATTCACTAGATATTTTCAGAGCTAAACTAACTCTTCTGCAGTGTGTAGTGTGCGTGCATGCACGTGAGGTGGAGCGAAGTAGCGAGAACGAGCACGGTGTGTGAGTGAAGGCAGGCAGAGGAGCAGAATAGCAGAGACTCCGGCCATGGAGACCAAAGCTACGGTCTCCCCCGCGTACTATGACCGCGGCCAACACTGTTTAACAGACGGGCTTCACTAGATATAACTTTGCGGTTTTGGTGCTTCCGTGTAGTTTCTGTTGGAGTCTTGTCTGAACAGCGTAGCCACACGCGAGCGCGCATGGGACACCGACCCGGGTGATTTATACGTGTAAAAAGTTACAAACAGTCCCTTTAATAATTTCTCAAAGCTATCGCTGTCACAATAAACGGTGTGTTTTTTTTTGTTATTTAGTTAGTTAAGTTAATTTGATGATATTTACAGCAACCATCAAGAGGACACTGAATACTCACGTTTTGTAGCTTTAAGACCTCCTCCTGCTGCTTAGTGGCACTAATCACCTCTCATACAGAAACACGCATCATCGCTGCTGATCTGGAAATTCCCCTTCTTCTGCCATTTAAACGCTCCTCTGTGAGTGTGAGGGCAATGTGAGCCCAGCGAGCTGCTATAACACACAAACACCAGGCTGTGAGCAAAAAATGATGTAGTATTTTTGTGCACATAAGAGGACAATAGAAGAGAGAGCGGGGTGTTGCATGTTGCATTTTAAATGGGAAATCTGTTGGGCAGCTGGCGTCTCAAGGAGCCGAGCACCGTGGAGGAATGCGACTCGACGTGGGGGTCGGACTCCGAGAGCGACGAGCCGGCGGCTGAAGAGGACAGCGGCATCTCTGACTCCATCAGCCCGGCGGAGAGCGACCGGGCCCCCGGAGGAGACCCTGGAGATGAGTCCCCAAAGGTACAGTGAGGGTTAGAGAGCGTGCATGTGATGACACAATGGGGGGGTAGGACCGGGACACGGTGCACGTTATTGACAAGGCCAGGACACAGAGAGGACAACCAGACCCCATGCTGCTGTCCTGATGAGAAAAGCAGCCAGCCTACACCAAACTCCATGCAAAAATATGCCAATTTAATGCAACCTTTGTTATATGCAGTGATGTGCACTCTGAGGGTGTGAGTGAACTTTACTGACTACTTGCTCTTCATTGTGGCATTTAATCCGCCAAGCAAGCACTCCACTGTTACTGGTAAAAAATAGGCTATAATGTCAAATTTGAGATTATTTGACATATTGCTGCTTGGTGGATTATAATCTTCACTGCATTAAATCTGATTATATTATAGGCCAGTGGTCCCAAACTTTTTCAAGTCAAGGACCCCTAAACTGACACAAATTAGACCATGGTCCCCCATCTGACAGGATTTCTGCTTTTAATTGTTTTATTACAGAAAGTAATAATAAAAATAATGAATTTAAATTATATAGCACTTTAAAATACAGTGAAAACTCAAGGTGCTTCACACAAAGAGTAAAACAATCACAATACAATGTTAACATAATTTTTGTAAAATTATAAAATAAGTTTCACAAGAAACATGCGATTAAAAGAGTCAAAATAAGATGAATAAAAATTAGACAAAATATTTCCTGACACAAGTTAAAAGTAACTAAAATCACTATAAAATTATAGTAATTATAAAAATCCTATAGGGGAAAGCTAAAAGGAACAGGTGAGTTTTAAGATTAGATTAAAAAACAGCAAGTGTATGAAAACCATGACCAAAATAGTCATGAGAGAGATAAGAAAAAATAGAACTTTATTAATACCGAAGGAAAATCTTTTACCAGAAATAGCTTAAAATTACATCATAAGTATAAAAAACACAACAAAGTAATAAATATAACATGTATAAGAAGTAATATTAACACCAGTCCCTAATAGAATAACAATAAAAGTAAGATACATTTAGTAAAGTAAGTAAACTAAAATAAAAAGTAATATTGTGGATGATATTGAGAGTTTATATTGAGAGTGATACTGGCAATGATATTGAAAAAGCACATTGCACATGATATTGACCTCCCTGGAACCCCCTGAAGGACCCCTGGGGGTCCCCGGACCCCACTTTGAAAACCACTGATATAGGCTTCTGCATGACGCTGTATCACACCACTATGTGGTGATGAATATGCCTGCAAATATGGCATTTTTTGACTAAATACTGTAGGCTACACATCATTTTGTTAGATAATTATCAAAGCTATTTGGTAATTTGCTTTTCCTACTGAAGCCCGCTGGTTTATGAAGGAAATAAAATACTTTAGAGCCTTATGATTATGGTCCCCGTGCCTTGAATTTATCAAAATAGTTCACTGGGTTGTTGTTATTAGACTACTTCACACTGTTTCAGAATATTAAAACAGCGGGTTATTATGAATATTTGAGAAACTGTAATTCCCTGAATCACACTTTGTTAGATATTGCTTAAATTAAGACTTCTCATCATTTCTGTAAGGGCTCACAAGCCAACAAAGGTTGTGAATCACTGGTTTAAAATTACTACCATAATCAGTTAACTGGTTTGAGTAATTTTTCAAGAAAACAAAATCAAAATTCTCTGATTCCAGCTTCTTATATGTGAATATTTTCTGGTTTCTTTACTCCTCTATGACAGTAAACTGAATATCTTTGAGTTGTGGACAAAACAAGACATTTGAGGAAGTCATTTTGGACTTTGGGAAACACTGATTGACATTTTTTCACCATTTTCTAACATTTTATAGACCAAACAACTAATCGATTAATAGAGAAAATAATCGACAATGAAAATAATCATTAGTTGCAGCCTTACTACGTAGATAGATATAGTTAGATATAACAGGCCCAGTGTAACACTGCGAGCCTTTCTGACCAGTGCAAGTTAACATGACCCAGATTTTATTTGGGAATCAGATCTAGTTTCTAGCGTCCTTTTGTACTGACTGCACGGCAGCACTGATGTGAATTGTCCTCCTTTGCTAAAGAGAAATGGATGATGACAGCCCCCGACCTCAAAAGCAAAGTCAGAGCTTTTCATTCAGCTGAATGGTAGATGAGTGCTGTAATGCATCTGTTAAAACACGGGACGCTTTTGTTTCTGCATTTGAACTGATTCTCTGTATTTCTTTCTCTCCTCCCTTCTTTCTTTCTTCCTCTCTCAGCTGACGGACTCTCCAGAGTCTGTTCCAAAGATGAAGAGGAGTTTCTACGCTGCCAGGGACCTCTACAAATACCGTCATAGCTACCCGGTAAACACACACACACACACACACACAGAAACAAAGAACAATGTGCCATTGATACCCACAAATGTAGATACGTAATGCACAGATGCTTTCTGTACACACAAATCCGGGGAAATACCGCAAGTAGACAAGTCGCCATAACTGCAGTGGCGTCTCCCTACAATATGCACACGTTTGAATGCAAGCTGTCCTAAGAAGTGTACAATTTTCTGCTTTTACCTTTACTTTCAATGTAAGGTTACTGTTGACAACGATGTCTAGGAGTTCAGGAAGAACCTGAGCAGTTCTCAGCTGGCTAACGTTAGCCTGAAACAAGTAACGTCAGCTAAATTAACACTGTTTATCTAGCGTAGCTAACATTAGTGGGCTTAAGACACTGTCTAGGGGCTGTGGTGGTCCCACAGAATAAATGAACTCAATCGACTAACTGTGGCATTATTGTGAAATATAACGTTAGTTGCTCTGACCAGGGCAATCTAATGACCACGAAGTAAACATCAGTAATCGGTCGGCATCACAAACAGAACGCGTTCAAAGTGTCTAACTGTGTTAACTGGTGACTCTCAGCCGAATGTGTCGTGGTTGCTCGTAGTGATGGCAGCTGTGTCCTCGTAAAAGCCTTCAATTTGACTTTAATCCATTTGAAATACATACTCATCTTTGTTTATTATCTACAGCGACCATTTATGTAAGTTACTACGAGCAACCA
Organism: Hozukius guyotensis; assembly: GCA_916700995.1. Lineage (NCBI taxonomy): Eukaryota > Metazoa > Chordata > Actinopteri > Perciformes > Sebastidae > Hozukius > Hozukius guyotensis. The sequence continues at coordinate 56,407 of CAKALU010035272.1, forward strand.
CGGACGTATTCAGCTGACCCTGAATCACTACGACGTGCCACCACAGTAATGGCGGCGCCGCTAGATGGCGGAACACACAAAGCGGTCGCTAGATTTGTTCTACATTGTTGACACCCAGTGTGATCTCTTTGTTCTGTGTGTGTTTTTGTAGAACTTCAGAAAGTCCCGGCAACCCAATGAGTACCGTAACCTGCGCTTCTACTTGAACAAGATCCCTCTAGTACCTGATGGTGAGATCATACACACACTCACACACACACACACATACACACACACACTGCACGCAGACCTCCTGCCACTGTGGACAGAGGAAATGTTGGCTTTGGGCTTAGTGAGTTTTGTTTGGCTAAAGGTCATGTTTGACTGGGAAAGACCAGCAGATTAGTGGACTGATCCAATGTTTAAACAAACACACACACACACACACACACTCACACACAC
>CAKALU010035275.1:0-10278 GCA_916700995.1 Hozukius guyotensis
GTGTATTAATACAGTAACTGCTCCCAGTTTGGAGAAGCAGACAGGAGTACCGGCAGAAAGCTAAGCGACGTACTGCTGTGGACGTCACGTCAGTTCAGATCAGAAAGTCACACAATAACACAAACTAACTAACCGGTCGATGCAGCGGTAGACCAGCAAGTCCCCTGTTCTGAGAGGTTAAATTACTGTTTTTGTGAATGGAGTCTGGTGGCTTTGAAGAGAGCGATATAACAGCTTCAGTTCCCCGTCAGAAAGGGCTGTCTGACGGCGAGGTAAAGCAGTGAAAATATTCTAAATATTTTAGGTGGCTAAAATATGTTTTTCTGCCGTCCACAGACACTTTACCTCGCAATCAGACAGATATATACTTTATCCGTCCCCATGGGGGAAATTGGTTTGTAGCAAAATCACAAAGCATTTCATAAAAAAAAAAACACAATCACAGAAGACATCACTAGACCTACTCGTACCCATCGCTTCGCACATTGCAACAAGCGCCGTAAACATTAAATTAGGTGTAAAGGGAGAACCCGCAAGTATGTAATATGCACTGTGATGTTGGTGCTTGTTTTCATTACCTAAAAGTGTCCACGCCTTTGTCTGTTTAATTTTCACCCCTTTTCCTTTTCGGTACGCCAAATAGGCTCGACGCTGTCGGGCCGGTGGGTTTTAACAGGAGAAAGAGAGGTGTTGTGTCGGTTTGTCTCAGAACTTGATCAAATGAATGGTTCATAAATGACATGTTATTCAACAGTAGGGCTGGGCAATATATAGCTTTTATATTGATATCGTGGTGTGAGATTAGATATCCTCTTAGATTTTGAATATGGTAATATTGTAATATGGAGTAAGTGTCGTCTTTTCCTGGTTTTAAATGCTGCATTACAGTCAAATTATGTATTTTTCTGAACTCACCAGACTGTTCTACCTGTTCTATTATTTGCCTTTACTCACTTAGTAAAGGTCACAATTCTCCCGCTTTTCTCCCGATTTATGGCAAATGTCCACTCTTTTTGTTTTCCTTTTTGTTATCTCAACATGTTTCTGGCGCTGTACAGCTTGTATCATTTCTAGACTTCAGAGAGACGGCAATATGGCGCCACACCTATATCTTTTCCCGGCGGAGAAGAGCTGCTCATGACACCGCTGAGCTCGCCACACATCACAGCAAGTCGTCGCAGCGTGGCGCAAGCCATTGGAAATAACGGGTTTCAGAGCGCAGTGGTGACGTTGTCACGTTGTGTCTGAAAGGACCTTCAGAGAGTACTAAGAGAAAGAAATACTCAAGCAGGAGCAAAAACATGAATGAAAAGTGATGAATACTAGCCTAGTTTATACCAAAGATTCACACAAGTTCACGCCAGACAGGCAAATTACTCAGTTTTCTTTCCTGAGAATTAAAAATAAAATTAAAAGTAGCCTATTTAACAAAAAATCCTGTTGCAGTGTACTTTAAAAGTCACCAGAATTTGTAATAGCACCGATGGTCAACCTTACAATATCATCGCAATATCGATATCGATGTCAAAAATTTTGTGATATTTGGTTTTCTCCTTATCGCCCAGCCCCATTCAACAGCCTCATTTTATACAAGTAATATTCAAACTGGTTTACAATGTCAGATTTATAGTATTTCCCATCTTTGCTGAGAGTTTTTTGCAGAAAGCCCGTCCCATGTAGACGCCGGTTGAGTTCAGTGATTGAAGCAAACACCAGCCCGCTGCTGGCTATTAATGGGAGTTTTAAGGTATACTTTAAAAGACCAGTGAGTTCTTGCTTTGGTGCAGCGTTTGGTTGGAACGTCGGGTCCCTTCAGGCCGTGAGAGAGGAGCTGTTTCTCTTTGATTACCTGAGCAGGTAATTATGGTTGTTCAGTGGAGAGAGAAGCAGCTGAGAGACAGAAGCTCCTTGACTTCAGACTCTCTGTTCTGCTTGACGGGGAATTAGAATAACGGAGACAGGAGCAGCCGATGGACTTAATGATCAGTAGATTTAACACGCACACACACACACACACACACACACACACACACACACACACAGGTAACTGTGATGCTCGTCTTTTATAACTTCCCTTGTAAACCCTCAGACCGCTCCATTAGTCGTGTCTTTCTCAATAGCACAGCCTTGAACAAGACATATTATCCACGTTGGGTGCATTCTGTTCTCCTCTCTTTCTCTTTCTGTGTTGTCATTTCATTTTTCTGTCTGTTTTTCGTTCTTTCTGTCTTCACTTTGGTGTCTTTATCCTTTCCTTTCTTGCTTTCTTACGTCCCTCCTTTCTCCCTGTAAGAACAGATACTCACTCAATTCAACGCCAAACATCAGCTCACAAAAAAATCCTTATCTTTGGTCACAATCAGGATTACTCAACCAAGGTTGGTAGTCTAGAACGTCCTAGAAATCCTCCCTATAGAAGTTATCATCCAAGCATAGCTTAGCATAGATAGGCACTTGGGCTGTCTTACAGAAACCTCTTAACTTGCAGATCCTATCTTAACTTTAGGAAAAAAGCCATTGCAGATGAACAGTTCCTACGTCAATGCTCCTATCCGACCTTTCGGCGGCCGGTCGGGAGGAGTTAATCGGTCCTCCGTCCCCCCTGTACACTGCACGGCAAACAACGTCCGACGAAGCTCGAATTCGGTCCGTCTCTAAAATGAGTCGTGCGGCTCAAAATTCAGGCCAGAAAAAGGCTAAAATCGTACAGTGTTTGCCCGGCTTTAGAGGTGATGGTAACATCTGGAGAGAAATCCAAAGAATCTTCCAACAACGTTGCCTCACGAGTGGGCCAAGATAGTGGTTCCCAAACTTTTCCATGTCAAGAACCCCTGAACTGACACAAATAGACTACAGAAAGTGTATAAAACCTACGACCAAAACAGTCACATTCTGTCATTGTGTTACTTTTGGATGGAATTGCAGCAAAAAAAATGATTCCCCTTCTTAAGTTAAGTCTTAAGATATGAAGTTTCCGTCTAACTTGGGCCTCTTTGAGTGGGTTTCAGAGATCATATCGGCAACATCATCTTGAGGTGGTAGTACAGCAAATTACAGTATACTTCAGCAAGGAAACACAGTATTAGGTAACATTATTATCTCTATATCTTAAACCAGTGTTAACAGTCAAAGTGCTATTAGTGCGGTTGTCTGCTGTTATACAGGATTTGTTTTCTGTTGTGTTCCAGATGTGTTTTGAGAATCCATATGTTGGCAAGCATTGTCAAATAGAGTAGAGTTTTCTTATCGCATCAACTCTCATTGAACATCCATGATATTTGGAATAGCCTGCAGCTCATGTCACTCAGTCAGTTAAATTTGCTAACGAGGCTTTCGTCTGTTGCTACTGACAGCGGTCAAATTACTAAGTAACTGCAATGAAGTTTTTGAAATTTTTAAAAAGTTCTCATAGACACCTAGGTTTTAAATGTGATTTTATTTCATTATATGTGACATAACGGGAAGAAACACCGAGAAATTGATCGGACTTAAGCCCAAATAGACGTGATTTTTGAGCAAGCATGCGTACCTGAAAACAAACAGGATCTTGTGATGTGCTTTCATCAAATATCTGCAGCGATGACGTCTTTGTTTTTTTGTAATTTCGGTGCCTTGAAGGGCGTTTGACAATCAGAGAAGCTTCTAGTGTTTTTGTCTCTTCCTCTGTCTGGATAGTCGTCCCGCTGCATGTGGAGATGAAGAGCAGATAAAGAGTGTAACTGTGCAGACTAGTGGAAAAGTCTCCAGGGGCGAAAAGCCACTACAATCAACCAAACGGAGATGACATTAACCCCCCGTAGGGACACAGGCCTGTACCAGTGTCTGTGTGTGTGTGTGTGTGTGTGTGTGTTAGAGTGTGTTTTCTGGAGTTAAACCGCCCTCATCCGTTGTTTTTCACATCATTAGCTCATAAAAAAGAGGGGGGCGGTGTTTTTCTGTACGTTGTGTTTGTGTATTTATCGATATGTATGTTTGTGTATATGAGTCCATGCATGTGTGTCGATGCATGTGAGACAAAAGCTCTTTTAATCAAACACTTGAGTTTCTTCTTTCTTTAATTATGTGAGACTTAATGATGCATAGAGCTTTGTTGTCTTCATTAAAACAGAAACGCTCTTCCTCCTCTTCCTCTCTCTTCCTCTTCCTCCTCTCTCTGCCTCTTCTTCCTCTCTCTGAAGTTAACAAACTTTTTAGCAGACGTTTGATAAAGAGGTGTGCAGTTAAAGAGAAAGATGACAGAAGATATACATGTATGTGTGTGTCAGTAGAAGTAATCTAGTATTTACTCCAAGTACTCACAACAGTACTCCAACAGCGGTCTCCTGGTTAAAGGTCCTGTGTTTGTTGGACCCATCCACCATAAAAGGTCTTTCTCTCTTTTTGTACTACGTCACTAACTCTTACCGTAGCATTTATACACGGATGCGTTCACATTGCAGTCAGTACAGGATACATGAGTACAAAAGACACGTGGGAATCAATAAAAGCATACTTATTGTACGCTAAACATGTGGAATTTATACGCCTTTTTGTTGAAACGGGTTGGTTAGCATATTTAGGCCACATCGTCCAGCCCTATGTAGATTGTAATGTGGAAGAAAAGAAGGCAGGAAGAAAGAAAAAAGTAAAGGAGAAGGGGATGCAAAGAAGAAAGAAATAACAGAAAAATAATGAGAAAGACAAAAGAAGTAAAAGATACGAAAGAAAATATATTAAAATGGATATATTTTATGATCTTATTTCATGTATGTTGAATATCTGTTAAACAACCAGTCATTACCTAAATGAAGAAACTAAACCAAATAGAAATACTCTGTTAAATGAAGTAAGTAAATCAAGTACCAGAACCTTTTATTAGTTGTGTAATTAATGTACTCAGTGACTATACCAAAGTACATTTATCTACGTCTGGTTTTAGCGTTTATGGATTCTAAGATGACGACTAACTGAGCACAGAGAGTCATATAAAGATTCAGTTTTCAGGTAGGAAACATAAAGTGGACAGAAGGATATTAGAGGAAGGACAGCGGAGAGGTAACAGGAGGAAAACGTTGTCAGAGAAGGAGAGAGAGAGGACAGAAATTCAGAGTAATTGTGAGATAGAGAGAGGTGTGGACACGACTACCTGCCAGCGTGATTAATGAAACAGCTCAAGCCTCCACATGAAGGAACCTCTGGGAGAAAGTTTATATTAAGTGTCAGTGGTGTCCAGGTACTTTTAAAACATATACTATATATCCCTGTTTTTAAAAAAAAAAAACACTGTAATGGCCGCTTGTTTTTGGCCTGTTTCAATTGATAAAAGTGATTCATCATCCTTTTAAAATGGGCCATAAAGGAAGCAAATATCCACCGGGTTCACATGGTTTATCACCCTGCTGTAATATTCAGGCTCTGGAATAAAATGTGCACATTTATCACCCACCGAGGTATTAAAGATAAACATTTTATCCAAGCAATGCTCAGTCTAAATCAAACACAACAGGTGTTGTTTTGATATAGAGAAAGAGCCGTAGGTACGGTACAGTACTTTCTGCAGGTTAAACTCACCGACACATGTTAAAATGAAGTTTCATAACATCCATTTAAGACGGGCAGTACTGACACAATATCTTTGACATTGTCTCTAGGAAAGAAAATGGGGGTAGTTGTTAGAGGTTAAAGTTTACAGATTGTTTTTATTAACCACTTTATCACTGAAGGTGTTAACATAAGCTGTTTAAGACTGTAAATGTGGATTTTATGCTCTAGTATTATTTAAATAATCGAGTCCCGAGTACAATTTTGGCATTGTACATTTCTCCAAACTACAGAATATGTTGAATGTCGAGGTTTCTGAATCAAAAATCTGTTTCATACGGCGCTTTCATAAGTGAAATTTAAACTTTTGGTTTGTTTTCTATTCAGTCCGGTTTGGTGTCACGATGCACAAAGTGATGTTTTCCCACTTTGACTTGGCACTGATCTCCTTCTCCTCCAGTTTATCTCCAATGACTCCATAAACGTCGCTATTTTTATGGACTTTATGTATCAATATCTGTATGTTCTCTTCAGCCCAGATGTCAAGCAAACATCAGTCAGTCCTCTCCCACTCGTGTTAACCTGTTGTTTACCTGTGTCCGTCTCAACAAATGTCCGCACAGCAGGCAGCCTGTGTTTGGGTTCGCTTGGTTCGCATTAGAGTAGGATTACTGCGTTCACAACTTCCTAAACGAACCGCACCAGAGTTGTATTGAAACAGACTAAATGTCGTGAAAGCGCCCTTGAATATGACTCGTATCAGCCTCGTATCACGCTTTGCAGAAACGCACAATGCCTCGGGGTTAACATTGGGAAACTCAATATACCGTAACCTTGATGACATCACTATGACATCATCAGAGGCTCTGACATAGTTTCTCCAGAACCACATAAGACATCATCCAACTGTTTTCCCAGGATCAATAGTCCTAAATATGACCAGTCAACTGACTTTGACGTGTAAAATTAGTACATAAAACACTGCCAAAAAAACCAATCCTCACCTCTTCTGATGAGGATATGTCCCCGTCTTTCTTCCTCTTCCTCTTCCTCTTCCTCTGTCTCTCCTCCTCTTCTGTAACCTGTTTGTTAACAAGCGGCCGTCTCTCATTAAACAGCACTAATCTAACTTTTAATGAAGCTGTCGGCGGGAGTTACCGGTCAGTGAAAACACATTTGCACGCACATCCACAGAAACACCCGAAGACAAACTCTGAGATAGAAAACAGTCTCATTAGTCTCAAGGTCATTGTTGTGGTTACTTTCAGCGGCGTTGGGGTATGGTGGAGGTCGGACTTTCAGTTATAAGGTCAGCAAAGTTTTCACATCCAGAACGTTTGCTTTGTTTTTTTTATAATATATATATAATATTTATATCAGTATATCTACAGTATATAAATAAATAGACTGTATATCTATATGGAATATATCAACTAGCCCACACTTTCCCCTCAGTGCCTCTGATAGCGTGAACAGTGGAGCGTTTTGTTGTGTTGTTGTTGAGTGTATCAGCACAAAGTTGATTATAAGAAAACAGGAACACCACTTGCTTTGTCTGATTTGTGTTTAAATTAAATCCCAGAAGATCCTCCATAACATGCACATGTTCATTCACATGTGTTATTTGAACTGATGGATGCGTGTAAACTGTTGACCTCCTCCATATCTCTCTGGGTTTCGGCAGCGCTGCGTCGTGGTTGGCTGACGGACACGAGGAACGCTGCAGATGTAAATAACGGTCTAAGATCACAGCTTATACACAAACACACTCGTAGAGAAACACCTCCCACGGCACTCTGGGAATTTCTCCTGCACTTGTCTACCATCTGTTAGTGTACATGGAGGAGACGCAGGGGAGGGAGGGATGGATGGAGAGATGAGGATGGAGAGGAGGGAAACAGGTGGGAAGGATGCCGATTGAGTGCAGGTGGTAGGTTAGTCAGAGAGAGAGGAAGTGAAGGAGAAAGTGAGAAAAAGGAGGAAGTAATAATGTGTATAGTGAAGTTACAATGCACCAAAACAGATGAGCTTGTTGTTTACTGAATGAGAGAAAAACTCTGGTTTATATGAGAGAATAAATGGAACATAATGGGGACAAATCATTATTTTTTTGACCAGCACAGCATAATCCCCAGCTCAGCTCACCTGAGCAGAAGTCTAATCAGCCAGAAGTCAAAACTTTTCTGTGTGAAGGGACTTATTACAGAAAGTACAGAAAATGTGACGTAATCATTAAGTTTGCAAAGATGTGCGTTATCAGTCCTTATTAGCCTCATATATGTGGATCAGTAGGGGCCTACTATGTAATAAAAGTGAAAGCAAAACTTAAAAGCAACACGTTCTAACACGTAAAACTGAATAAAACTTTACGTTTATATCGTTCTATACTCTACTTACTATTTACTTATTGTTTACACCTCTGTATGTATGTGTGTGTGTGTGTGTATATATATATATATATATATATATATATATATAATTACTTGCATCATGCATATACATACTACATCGTGTTTTATGTCTTTGATTCTCATTTTGCACTTGAAATGATGTTACGTAAAATAACGTCACGTAAAATAACGTCACGTAAAACAACGTCACGTAAAACAAAGTCATTTAAAACAAAGTCACTTAAAACAAAGTTACGTAAAACAAAGTTACGTGAAACAAAGTTACCTGAAACAACGTTATCTGAAACAACGTTATCTGAAACAACGTTACGTAAAACAACATAAACAACGTTACGAAAAACAACGTTACGAGAAACAACGTTACGAGAAACAACGTTACGTAAAACAACGTTACGTAAAACAACGTTACGTAAAACAACGTTACGTTAAACATCGTTACTTAAAACATTGTTACTTAAAACATCGTTACGTAAAACAACATAACGTAAAACAACATAACGTGAAACAACATAACGTGAAACAACATAACGTAAAACAACATAACGTAAAACAATGGCACATGAAACCGTTAAAATATTATTCGTTGAAATATGAAGCGTTTTAAAAAAAAAAAAAAAGTTTATAAATTATATTATGATAATTGAAATGAATGAATCTGAAAACCTGGAGGTCTCCAGACGCCACTTTGAGAATCAGTGGTCTAAACTACAGTGCCTAACTTTCACTTTTTCTCCTGTCGTAATATCGACGGTCTCTAGAGGTCGCTGTCGTCTTCTTTTATTGCTTCTTTCTGTGCGTGCTTCTTTCTTCTCTCCGTCTACCATGTGAATCGATGATAAAACCTACTAGTGGGTGTAGCAGGCACCTTCTGACCCACATCTATGAGGCTGATAACCACTGATAACACTCATTTAATGGATAGCAAACATAACTCACACTGGAAGAACTGCCCATCTGTTACTATAGGTCACTTATCTTGTTCTGTCTGTTTTTATAGAACAATACCAAACTTCATCAAGATAACAAGGAAAAAAAACAATAAAGCTCCAGACAGATTAATCCTCTGTTTCTTCTATATGAGCATGTATTCTGCAAGAGCTGTAATTTTTTTGTGAATGATGAATATCTTGTTGGAACGAGGCGTATTCATTTCCACCTCCCGTCATCGGAGTGAGTCAGGAACAGACTCCGATATGTGCCTTCCAACAATCTGGTCCCCTGCTGTCTATTCATCTCTAGTAATTTCCTCACCTCACTAAGTTCATAATTATAAGTCTGCGCAGCCATTATTAGTGCTTCAAAACAAACAACAGAGCCCCTGCAGCTGAGAAGCCAGCCATGACAGCCTAAATACCGTTCCTTTCCTTTTATTAGCCGGCTTATTAACATTTTAGCCATCAGGGCTTTCACGATCCAAGCTGCCACGCTGAAACGATGACATTTAATATCCTAAAAGATTATTCAAAAGTTTGACATTGTTATTATTATTATGAAATGAATGTGAAGACTTTGATAGAAAAATGAGAGCTTTTTAAAAGTTCGACATGGACTCTTACAAAGTCATTTCTGTTTTCAATGATGGGAGATATTAAAGTAAGACGAGTAACATCTTCGCTGATAAAATCATCAGTGTGCTTCGGAAATGTGAATAAACAGTAATGTAGTTCAACAAGAAGAGATCGTATATTTACCAGTGCATTTACCGTTACACCTTTGGAGCAACTTTAGTTAAAAGTAGTATTTATATAGTCAGGGAGGCTGACTCTTTCTAGACCCTTTAGTGTCGACGTCATGATGACGTCACGGTGTTAGCTGGAGGCTAAACAAAGGAAAGACTGGAGGCTAACACTAGCAGTGGGCTAAAGTTACTCATCTAAAATGTCATCTTGCTGTGTTGTTAGATGCCAGAATCCAAATATTTCAAACATTTGAGATGACAAAATGTGATTTGAGGCTCTAGCGAGCTACAATATCGGAGAAACGTTTCAGAGATGGAGAGTCAATGTTGCTAATAGTTAGCCATCTGCTAACCACAGCCATAAACCATTGGCTTGGCTTGGCTTGGCTGTTTTCCATTTTTTATTTAAATGTAAACATCCACAAGATAATCAATAAGGTTATGAATAATGTGAACGCTAGCTCTAGCTGAGTCAACGTTAGCTGTGCTAAGTTTGGAAATAACTGAAAGGGTTAGTTCAGATTTTTTGAAGTGGGGTTGTATGTTTACTCCCGTGTTCTGAGAGGTAAAATTACTGTTTTTGTGAATGGAGTCTGGTGGCTTTGAAGAGAGCGATATAACGGCTTCAGTTCCCCGTCAGAAAGGGCTGTATGATGGCGAGGTAAAACG
>CAKALU010035276.1:0-24952 GCA_916700995.1 Hozukius guyotensis
ATTGGATTCTTCACAATAAAAGCTCAGTAGAAAAGCAAGTTTTTCTGAATCCAGTCACACAATCGTGTGTACTGGGGCTTATTTGACTGATTCAGACTATGACATGGTCAGCCCAGACCATAGGGTCCTCCTTTTCCTTAATGTATGCAGTGCACAGTACACTGGATACAGACACAGATGCAGTCAACCTTGTCAGTTTTACAGTCTATCTCTTCCGTGCTCCTCTTCCTCCCTGTAGCAGTAGTTTAACCCAGTAGCTCACTGACCTTGTATTGAGTGTATGAGACGGTGTTCAGTCTGTGTGTGTGTCAAAGCAGCAAAGCAGAGTGCTGTGATTCTTCCTGACAGTTCTGCAGTGCGACCGACTCCACTGCAGCAATGCTAAACCTGTGCTGTGTGCATGTGCGCATGTGTGTGTCTCCATTCATGGTGGCACTTGTGTCCGAACATTGATTATGAGGAAACGTCTTAACACCCGTCTTGGTTTTGAACGGTTCTTCTGTGTAAGCTCACTGTCGTGTTGGTCATTCTGAAACCAGAATGTGTTTTCACTGACTCAGAAAGGTTTTCACAAGCAGCCAGCCATCAGACTTCAGTGTGTAGATTAACACTGAGGTGGTGCTGCATGCTTTAACTGGGCCACTTGGCTCCATCCTGACAGCAGGGGGGTTACCACCACACTGACCCGTGATATGCCATTTCTTGGGGCAAACCATAAAGTTCCCCGCCCTTACCCAAACTGTGTTGCACTTATCGATTTATCTGCTAATTATTATATCATTATTATAATCAGTCAGATGTCAGAAAGTGCCCATCAACATTTCCCAGAGACTGTTGACAACTTTAAATTGCTAATTTTGTGCGACCAACAGTTGAAAACACAAAGATATTGAATTTACTGTCATAGAAGACGAAGAAAACCAACATTTTACATTTGAAAAGCTGGAACCATAGATGTTTTTGACATTTTTCCTTAAAGGAACCAGGATCCAGCGGTATCTAGCAGTGAGGTTGCAGATTACAACTTCTCCTGTGTGCCAAGCGTGTAGGATTGTTACGGTGGCCGACGTAAAAACGCGAATGGCCCTCTCTAGAGCCAGTAGTTGTAAGAGTAGAGTGTTTAGAGTGTCCGTGAGGGAACTGAGTGGTGAAGCAAGAGAGAGAGAGTGGCGACGACAGGAGCGAGTAACGTTATCGACTCTGGCCAACGCAGGAAAAGTTAAGAGTTTGGTTTGTCCATTCTGGGCTACTGTAGAAACATGGCGGAGCATCATGGTGGCCTCCGTAAAGAGGACCCGCTCCCTATGTAGATATAAACGGCTCATTCTAGGAAACAAAAACACAACAATTCTTATTATTAGATGATTATACACTAAAGAAAACATACATATTAATATTATATTCCATTTCTGCCAATAGATCCCCCTAAATGTTACACACTGGTCCTTTAAATGACTTAAACATTTAATGTATTATTAAAATTGTTGCTAATTAATTTTCTGTCAACGACTTGTTTAAAAGACCAATAGTTCCAGCTGTAGTTGATATCACAATAAACTGATTGGCAGTTCTTTAAAATCTTAATTCATTTATTTTAATCAGAATTTATTTGCTGCTGGTGTTTCAGCAAAAAGTTCCAGCAGCCCTCCATGCCAGATTGGATAAAGAGGAAATGCCATAACGCATCAACCCAAGCGGCTTGCTTGCAGTGTGAACGCCTACTTTAATCCTGTAAAGCTGATGTTTTGGAGATGTTTCACACTCAGCAGTTACAAAATGTTAAACTGTAATGCCATTTAAATCTATCTCGGTTAGTTGCAGGTCGCATTTCTAAATCATTTTCTCAGTTAAGTTCATTTTTTTAAATTTTGATTTACAACATTAACAGTGAACTTCTCACTGCACCACTGAACTCGTGCCCTCCAGTGCTGGCAGCTTGTGCCCCATTTGAATAAAATAAGCAGGCTGCAGATTTAGCCCGAGGGTGTGTGTGTCTGTGTGTCGCTGCAGTAGGCTGTTAGGTGCGTTGGGAGTATGTGTGTTAGCTGGGTTACCAGGCAGACCAGTATGTAATGTCTTGATACAGGTCAGCAGCAAGGCACTGACTCTGGCATGGTTGAGGGTTTGATTCCCACTGGACCTGATGTTTTGAATGCTGTTCACAGTGATTTCCAGCTTCAGAAACACATTGTGGAGTAAGTGGCACTAGCTTTAAAATGCCGACTGTCTCTATATGTCTGTGGCCTTCAGCTGCTGTAGACTAAACTGTCTGCTTTCAAAGAGACAAGCTGTTCTAAATAGGTGCATCGGGGGGTCGTCTACCACCCCTATGCCTTAAGCTTCTCAGTTGCAAGTATCAGTCTCACACGCACACACATGTTGTCTTTCTATACTTGTGAGGACCCTCATTGGCATCCCATCACAATTAAATGCGTAACTCCAATGTTAACCTAACCCTAAGCATCAAAACACAACTTGTTTAAAATGCTAAGCAGGGTTGAACCTGGTCACAGCCTGGAGCATATACTTGCCAACCTTGAGACCTCAAAAATAGGGAGGATTTCAAAACCAAAGTGGGGGTCTGGGTGTCCTCCCCCAGAACATTTTTAGTATTTGAGTATTTCTTTCTCTTACTACTCTCCATTTCTCTCTCCGTCTCTCACTCACTGACGCCACTTTCAGACGCAACGTGACAACGGCACCACTGCGCCCTGAAACCCGTTATTACCAATGGCTTGCGCCGTGCCACAAAGGCTTTCACTGCATCGAGCAAAGCCCAACTTTGGGCGCTGCACGCTGTGATGTGCCAGAAACAGGTTAAGATAAGAAAAGGGAAAAAAGGTGTGAACATTTGCCATAAATCGGGAGAAATACCAGAAAATCGTGAGGGTAGGCAAGTATGGCCTGGAGGACAGACTGCAGAAATTTAGATGTATGTATGGAGTATGATAGGCTAGGATCACCGTTTTATTCCCCCGCCCACAAGACCTAACCATTAACTTGTAAATATTGTATAATGGATTTTTTTATAAGAAGATTTTTTATTTTTTATCATTGGAGGAGTGTTCTATTGAAATTTACTTCCATCCTTGGCATGTAGCTTGACCTTATCCTGAGCTAACCCTAGCCTGATTTTAACCATAACCTTAAAACCGAGTCTTAACATTCAAACAGTCCTCTTGAAGTGGTGAGGGCTGGCCAAAATGTCCTCACAATGCAGAAATGTCCGCCCAAAAATAGCAATACAAGCCCTCGTACACACACACACAAACCCACCCACCCACACACGGGCACAGAGTGCATATCCTCCAGGCTCAAATGAACTCATATTTCCCAGTTATGTGGTGTTCAGTGAACATTCCCAGTATGAGCACCACCAGACTACAACGTGACTACTTCAAACTTGCACTTTCACATTCATTTTCAGTATTAATAATGTTTAAAAACACATTTCCTGCTTTTAATAACCTTTTTTTGGACACATAATTTGTATTTTTCATTTTATTTCTGAATATTAGTGCGTGATACATTGTGTAATTGAAGTGTAGACCTGCAGTGTGATGACCAGCAGAACTTACGTCAAAAAAATTACGTCGCTTTTTCGCTGCGTAATATTCTGTTTGAATGTGCTCATGACAAAAACAACAGTTTAAAAAAAATGTATTGAAACGCAAATTAAGCGCACGAAACCCCGACACCCCGGTGTGTAAAGGCCTTTATTCATACTCATTTTGCTTTCGTAGAATCATATTACTTTTATCATTATCATGGTTAGTTCTTGTTGTGAGGAACTTCCAAGTCGAGTCTGCTCTGGTCTGATTTTTAAAGCCGCCTCCATCAGGTGTGGACCAATTAGATGAACAGATTTGGAGTCACAGTGCCATAATATTTTTTAAAAGGGCAAACTTGACTCTTGTTGGAGTTTACTGCGTCAGCTTCCTTTTCCTGAATCTGTACTGTGTTCTCTGGTCATTACCTGTAGCTACAACCCTAACGATCCACACAATACCAACACTGTTATGAGCATTTATCTGAAATTACAAACAATGTCTTTATTGTTTCAACTCAATGTTTCCCAGTTTGCCAATTATTCCGATAATTTTTTTGTGGAAACTATAATCGTGGCATTATACACTCTATTAACTGAGCAGCCCCCTTAAATTAGATTTTCAAGTATCATTATGAGTGAAATAATGGAGAGGTAAAACTATTGTTTTCAATCTGAGATTTTAAAGCCTCTGTTTTGGCAGGTCATGTAGTTTCATAATACCCTTTAATGCGGCCTGTTGGGCAACAGAGGAGTCATAAATCGGCCTGGAAGGAGAACCAGAGCTTCAGCATCACGCAGCCTCAACAAACATATTAGTGTTCACATGGAGAAGAGGAACTCAAAAGTAAAAAAGATATTTACCAAGATAAGAAAACAAACTCGAAATCATATATATAATTCTGTAAGTCGAAGGTAGCCTTAGGGTTATCGTCGGTGATGGCATCCAACAAAAAACCGCCCGCGCTGACATTCATGATACATTCAGCAGAAGGATTCTGTTTCTGTTGGCATCGGAGGGCAATTTGAGCAAAGGCACCACCAGTAGGGCTGGACAATATATTGATATTATATCAATATTGTGATTTGAGACTAGATATCGTCTTAGATTTTGGATATCGTAATGTCCTTATTTTGGCATAAGTGTTGTCTTTTCCTGGTTTTAAAGGGCTGCATTTCAGTAAAGTGATGTAATCCTCTGAACTTACCAGACTGTTCTATTATTTGTCTTTACCCACTTAGTCATTATATCCACATTACTGATGATGATTTATCAAAAATCTCATCGTGTAAATATTTTGTGAAAGCACCAATAGTCTACCCTACAATATCGTCGCAGTATCGATATCGAGTTATTTGGTCAAAAATATTTGGATTTTCTCCATATCACCCAGCCCTAACCACCAGTCTATGTTTGCTCTCGGCAGTTCAGGTTCTGTAGGGTCCCCGCCGACAGCCATATCCTCCCCGCTGCAGTATCGAGCAGCCTCTCTAACGGCTGAATGCATCTGATAACCGGCAAAATACTGTAAAACGTACGCTGTAAAAATCCTCGTCCATAACATCCTGTGCCCTCATATTTTGGGATGCCATTTTCGCTGTTGGAAACGTAATTTGCAATACAAGCGAAGAGAACAAGGAAGTTTTATTTTTGAGCGGCATCTAGAGCAACTATTGTGGCCGATGGTGGCGGTGGAGACCAGAAATACAAACTTGTAGTCCATCCTTACCACCAAGTACGTCACCACGTCACTGGTGGCAGGAAGAACAACAGATTTTGCAGCTGCGCCCCAGAGAGACAGAGAACTAACTCAGCTAGATGGAGATAAAGTTGAAAATCTGCAACTTTTCTCTTTAACTCTAAATTCTGGATGACAAAAGACAAGTAACAATCCAAAACTAACATTAAACGTTTGCAGGAAAGATGATCCACAAAGATGTTGGGAAACTCAGTGACACTCATTGGGAGAGACTAACCGCAAAAGAATGATATTTTTAGTACTAAGAGATTGTGATTAAGCCACAATAAAAGACATTATGAACTCTAGTCCCTTCAGAGTTATTTACAGCGGGCAGATGGTCAACCACGAGTTGTTTTGAAACAGTGTTATTAGCTAATTCTTCCTAATACTTTCCTCCTGTGAAGTAATCGGTTGCAACACAGCGGGATGAGGAACTATTTTAAATGACACATCAGTTTTTAATTTTAGTGAGATGGAAGTGTAAAGTTGTATTTCACAACCACATCAGTCCAACTGAACGTTACCACATTAAGGAAGGATACATGATGTACAACACATCGTGGAGGGAGCAGATTGTTCTGCCACCGTCAGTTGGTTAAGTTGATTTGTGCAGGTGAAGAGGCGGGACTTCACTGCTGCGTCTGCATTCTATGCAATTTTGAGGTACTTGTACTTTACTTGAATATTTCTATTTTATACTACTTTATCGGCTACTTGTACTTCTACTCCACTACAGTTTGGAGGCAAATATTGTCCCTTCACTTCACTATGACTATTTGATAACTATAGTTACGAACTACTTTTATTAGATTTAGATTATAAAAGCAAAATATAAATCCACTAATACATTATGATGTATTATTTTAGGTTAAGCTACCCAGCAGTATATAAAGTAATTCAAATGAGCTCCAACTTTACCAGCTGCAACATTAAAGTGATGAACACATTAATGCATCACTAATTCAGTAATATATTATTCTGAAATGAGCCTTCCTGAATACTGAGTACTTTTACTTTCTGTACTTTAAGGATATATTAACGCTAATACTTTTGTACTTAAATTGAATGCTTTTACTTGTAGTATTTTTACAATGTAGTATTGCTACTTTTCAGTAAAAGATCTGAATACTTCTTCCACCACTGGGATTTTACTCTTTTTACTGTAATCTTGTGGACTATATGAATGTTATATGTTTACTAAATGAATTACTGTGTTGTACTTGCTATGGGTACTTAATGTTTGTCTTTCTGACATGAGTGACAATTTCAAACTTTTTTGTTACTTTGTAACTTTTCAGATTTGTAGTCATTATTGTTGAATTTGTTGTTTCATATCCAGGACTGTTATCACAGTTGCTTCCAGTAAAACCTTGAACAGCCAACCCCCTGTCTTCAACCTTCAGTGTTGTTTAACTCGCATAGCTGTGCTGCACTTATACACATTGTGAGGGCAGCTAAGAGCCATTCTTTGTATCCATGTATGATCTTTTCATTACCTAGTGAATCTCTTCAGGCTCAGCAGTGGACACTTTAGTTATGTAATAGTTTCTGGACGACAATGGCGCAGAGCCATGAGCTACATCAGGTCTTTTTATGAGATTTGTTGACAGTTAAGTCTCGGTTTTACTCCCAGCTACAGACATCACGGAGGACGCGTTCCACACAAGCACAGTAGATCGCTATGCTTCCACTTGTAGCGTAGTGGCCACAACAAATTGGAGGTACGTGGATGTCCGTACACCCTCTGATGACGCCACACAAACCCTAGCGGACCCTTGCATACTCACGGATGCGGAAAGTGTCATTTCGGCTAAACAAATAGTTAAATAACGCCAGCTTTGTTTCTAAAATAGGAATGCAAGATGCAGTCAGCTGTCCAGATTCGGGATGTCATCTTTTTACGGGACAGTTGCTAGTTTGAATCCCCGGGCTGGTTTAGATGGTCTGCGCTGTCAGTGAGTAACATTGATGTACTGATGTACACGGGTAGAGAGCAGATAAGAGTTTGTTTGTCCCAACAACGGCGTTCTTGTTGTTTCAACCGTCAGCTACTGATCATATGAGAGCTGTTAATGATCTCATGCAAGCGAGGGTCCAGAGTGTGTTTGTGTAATTTTCCTCTGTGCATGTGACATTATGACAGTTTTGTGTATTTGTCTGACACGGTAAATTTGTGGAAGGAGGAAACACACACACTCCTGCACACAACCATGTGACGGATGAAATCATACACAGTGCAACTCCCAAATCACTCACAGACACACATATTTAACTTTTATACACACACTTCCTTCACTCGCTGTGTTTGTGTATGAATTTGCGATAAAGGTCAGACGTGACTACAGCATGATTGAATCTGACTAGATGACGTCTTGACATAATGAGCCGTGATGATTTGGTGAAATGTCACCAATTTCAGCTGAATCAGCAAAAACAGACCAAGGGAAGGGAAATGAGCGAGGACATAATAAATGGAGTGAAAAGGAAAAGGACGCAGAGAGTGGCTGTAAAGGAGAGCAGTGGGTCGAGAGACACATTGGGAAAGAGAGAGAGAGAGAGAGACTACGGCAGTGTATTTAAATGTTGTCAGTTATTTATAGGTCACACACTTCCAGCCTGCTCAGCATGATAGAAACACACACACACACACACACACACACTAGTGCCACCTGCTGACAGTACATTTGGTGTGTAGGCAGCTGCTAGGTGTGTTTGTAGTTTCACCTTTGATGGAGCTAAGCTAACAGTTTCCCCCTGCTTTCAGTCTTTGCGCTAAGCTAGACAATAGACACTGGAGCCACAAAGATGGAACTTTTATTTACATTCTCATCTGTGAAATGGCAAACATACATATTCTCCAAAATGACCGAGTGTTCCTTTACAATCTATCTACAATCCCCAAATATTTAGACAAACCAAAGCCAATTGTGAAGTGTGGTTTTCATATAGTGCAGAAGGTCTGCTGCTCTGTCCAACCAAAGGAAATATAATCATGTATAACATTTCTCTCTCTCTGTGTCTCTGCAGGGTGATTGAATTCCTCCACTCTGTGCTGTGTTGGAGCTGGACTGAGCAGACCAAAGGTAAACAGCATTACTCTTATCATTTCATATCACACTGTCATGTGTGGAAAGTTCGGTTCTGTGTTTATGCGTGCTGGTCTCGGCATGATTCTTTGATAGTGTTCACTTTACAGAGTCGTATACGCTGTATAAACGTTGTTGGCCAAAAGTATGTGGACCATTTGGGTACTTCTTGTCTGGGGCTGTTTGAGTTGGTTTGGACTAGGCCGCTCATTTCCAATTAATGATACAACATACAATTATATTTTAGACACTAGTGTGCTTCCATCTTTGTCCCTACAGTTTGGGGAACATCACAATGCCCCCCGTGCACAAAGCCAGCTCCATAAAGAAATGGTTTTCTAGAGCTGTCCTCGACCAAAGAAATTCTTATTTGACAAACACCCAATTAGTTGATTTAATCAACAGATCTGTAAAACCGAGTTTCTCCACAAAGAATCACACAAAAGCACCACTTTAAATCTTGCGTTTACCAGAGATGTGCTCATACATTTCTTGGAAATTAGTCATTCAGTATGAAAAAAAGCATGAAAACGACCAATTGTCAAAAGAAATCTTAGTAGACTAAGACCAAAACGACAAATTAGTAGACTAATTGACTTAAAAGGGGGCAGCCCTATGGTTTTCCCAGTTTGGTGTGGAAGAACTTGACTGACCTGCACACAGCCCTGACTTCAATCCCATCCAACACCTTTAAGGCCCAGACACACCAAACCATCATCAAAGAACTAGAGGCAATGAAGGTTGACTGTTGCGTCGCCTCATGTCACCTTTGTCTTGGCCGACAAGTTGCATTTCAACACATCGCAAAGACTACAGCCGACGGCCAGTTAGCACGTACATTCTGCGTCTGCGTGAAAGGGAATAACTCTCCACACCAGCAGGAGGCGGTAGTCTGTATTCGTTATTAAAAAGGGGAAACCAGAAGACCGAGGACTGTAGATATACAAGCCGTTGTTATGATACGTTCATGAAACAAAACAGCGTTTGCCGACCATTTTCACACCACTCTCACTCGCGACTTAGCTTCATTCCAGATGGCCATGTCGCTGTGAAAATATCTGTGTGTTGGAATGATATGATGAGATGAACATAAAAAACGAGAAGAGCCTTCTGTGTTTTTCCTCTTGACTTTACTCGTTGGCTTGCTTTCCTCACTTCCATTTTTCTTCTCGTGCACTGATTCGCTTAAGCTGAACAGCCAATAAGAGCGATTTCTCTCACCGACAGGCTCCACCGCCGATTCAACATGCTGAATAGGCCGAATAAATTCCGACACGGGCAGACTAGAGCCGACAGTGCAGGACACAAAAAACTAGGCCAACAGACGCTCACCAACGGCCGACCATCGGCTTGGTGTGTCAGGCTTTATCACCCAACATCAGTAGTCGACAATGTTCTTGTGGCTGAATTCCTTCAGCCAGGCTCCAAAATCTGGTGGAAAGTCTGAAACTATCCAGCGTATAGTTATGAAATGAGATGTTCAACAATCATGTAAAGTATGGGTATAATGTTCTCAAGTGTCCACATATATTTGGCCATATATAGTGTATTTGTTAATGTTTCCAAATGTTGTGATTGCTACCGTCACTACCACTATTATTACGACTACTTCCAGACCATCTTCTGAGCCGTCCTGTTTCACTTCTTGGCTGTAATGTTATTTAAACTGGTCTTTGGGGTCTGGAAAGGTTTTATCTGACATCTGGCTCAGACATACTGTGTAACATGTGTTATTATCCCAGTGTTCATAGTTGAGGCATACCCAAAGAACAGCATATTTTTCTATTAACGTCCTGTGTATCACTTATTGTCTTTCAGTCCGTACGTATCAAACAAACAAAACAAAAGTCATGCCAGCACTTAACTGATGGTTAGAAAGCTATGTAGAGGTTTCCAAAATAAATGTTCTTGCAGTGACTTTCATGACAATTAATCACTCCCTGCCTCTTATGGGCTTCTGTGTTCTTTATGCTCATGTTCCATCCCTGTTGATCTGTGGAAAACTAAATGTCTCTGTGGCAAGAGGCTCCGACGTTTACCCACAGCCAACTCTGGAGAGCCAGAATTATAAATCTGTGGTCGGCGCAAACTAATTCCTGGATACTTAAGACAGAAGTCATGTCATTTTATGTAACAGCCTGAAGGGGTTTGGTATAAATAGTGGAAAGTGACATGATACCCTACGTGTGTTGGAATGTGTCTCTTTTCTTTTCCGTCTCTTAAAATCAAGAACAGCTTACCGTTAAATATTGTAAAGTCATGCTTGCCAGTTAGCTTTTGCCAAGTGGTATTCATAAGAAATTATTATAATGATAAAAAGCCATTTAGTATGTAAATAAAATAAAATCTGCCGCATCAGGAAAACTGATGCTTGCAATGCTTTTTAGATCTCTCTCACTCTCTAATGTCACACACACAATCTACACTTATTCCTGAAAGGAGTTTTCTACTTTTATAACAAATTTTATTTTAAAAACATCACTTTTTCGTTTAAAAAAACGATCCATTTTGTGTCACTGCATCCGAGGGGACATTAGCTGCATTCCCACCAGATCAGATGGTGCGGTGAAAGCGCCGGTCCTCTTATTCATTTGAGTTGGGGTAGTGAGTGTGGATGCTGGGAAACAAATACAGCAGCCTGAGGCGGAAAAATTTGAAACAGACTTATGGAGAAATGCAACCTGACGTCACGCTGCAGTGGCCAATCACGTAACCAGCGATCCGGAGCTGTACAACCCTGCCATGAGGGATCAAAGACGTTAATCATCGTGCGGTCGGTTGGCGTAAATTGGCCATTAAAGTGACACCACCACACAAACCTGTGGAGGATCGCAGCAACACTGGATTTGGTGTGTAACAGTGGCAAAATACATTTGTCTCTAGCTGGTGATATGTTTTGATTGGCGTGGTGATATTTGTAAATTACCAAAAAAAACTATTTTGGGCGTACCTCCGTGGCCCTCTTAGGCCCACCAGTGAGCCCTGACCCAGTGGTTGAGAATAGCTATTTGAAAAATATCTTAAAAATGCATTTAAAAAAAAATCCCCCTGATTCTTAGGCCTGGCGGGGAGTCAACTTATGCTTGCACAACACTCTCTGAAACCCTTGTTCAGTGTGTGTTATATATGTTTGTAATCCTGAGGGGTTTGGTTGAAAGAAGTCCCATGCTTTTTGTGACATAACAGCTTGTGGCAATTTTTCTTAGCATGGATAAACTAAAGACCTACATTAATAGCCTACATTTAGCAAAAAAGAATATCTGAATCCCAAAATTGAAAACCGAATACCTACCCAAAATATCTGAATAGTCTAATATTCATCCCTGACAGGCAGACGCTTAAACATCAGGCCACAAAAAACTATTTTTCTTACCGCTATTGCCGAGGTCATGAATGAACGTTCAGCTCAACAATAATCTGCTTCTGTTTATTTATTTCAACCAAATACAGTGTGTGACAATTACAGTTACTCTAGTGTAGCATGCTTGAGCTTGTTAGGAACCACCGGTTGTAACGGAGGCCTTCCCTGAGCGACAAGTGAAGTAGTGAAGTAACATGATGCATGGGTGTGTCTGTATATACATAGAGTATGTATACAGCATAAGCCATATATGTGTGTGTGAAGAGGGAGAACGTTTGGAGATGGTTTGGGAACACTTAGTTGGGAATGTTGTTTTTTCTGTGAAGATCAGACAGTATGTTCAGAAACTTAAATGGAGTTAGTGTGTGTGTGTGTGTGTGTGTGTGTGTGTGTGTGTGTGTGTAGGATGCTGCCCTGTTATCATTCAGTTTTGGAGTGAGTTTAGCTGCACACACACAGCTGCACCGCCTGTGCAGTACTGATGATCATATCAAAGTGGTGTGTGTATACATATAAATATACACACAGTGTGTGGTTGTGGGTATTTGTGAAGGAGTGGCTCATGTTCTTGCATTTATTATAAGGAGCTGTATAGGTTTGGCAACATATAGCAAGGTAAAAATATATAGAGCAATGTCTAATCGTGAGAGAATTGAATGTGACTGAAGCTGAGGGCATTAGTGGTCACACCAGGAAACGGCACAGCAAAGTTCATCCACGCGTCCTCCCAAAATAGGAGGTGCCCGAAGTTTGGTGATGCTGTGGCTACTTGCAGGGCTTGTTGGTGAACTACTACGAGCGAGCTAACCTCTAACTCACTCGCAAACCAGGAACAAGTGCCAGTCATAATCGTGTCAAAAGATCTCTAAGCTAGCTGCAAGGCTGCAGGTTTCCACCCGACGCTGCTCCGCCGCGCACACCGACTGTGACCGCGCCGTCCTCCTCAGGGTGATTGGTTCCCTTTTAGCATTGTGTTTGAATCTGAAATATTGCCAAATCGGGCGCTTTTGCTTTTCGCTTCGACACCAAATCCTCCGCCATCGTCGCCGTCTTGTCCGTCAACTTTCTCTCGTCCCGTGTGTGGGAAATCTGACTCCTGCTACTCTGAGCTGAGACTCCGTACGGAGCAGACACTTTCACTTTCAGTTTGTAGCGTCCGTCGTCCGACTATGTATTGATAACACGACGCTGATACGCGAAAATGAACTAAATGGGTACGTAATGTAATCGGTGTGCGCCCGAACACCATGTGACGTCCAGACTGCTTGTGTATGGGGAAAATGTTTTGGGCCACAGGAGCAAATTGGCAGCAAGAGTGACTCTACCACACTATGTCCAACTTTAATACACCCCATGGTAAATCCATTCAGTTACAGTAGAATCAACTTCCTGCTGCCTCCTGTTTGTTTCTTTTGGTGCAAAAATAGAACTCATTTGTTCTGTCCCTAAATCTGGAACACACCACTGCATATGTGTGTGTGTATGTGTGTGTGTGTGTGTGTGTGTGTGTCTCAGTGTCACGTTACACGGCGGCAGCCGGGTACCCCTGGGATCTGCTGGGTCCGGCCTCGGGGCTCAAACTCAGACACACACACAATGGGTCGTAATTTGGGCCACATCACATGCATACATAAGTTTGTGTGTGTATCTCTTTCCCTCATAAAAGTACACGTGCCTGTGCTTGTGCTTGTGCTTATGACTCACACAGTGGCGGTACGCACAAAAAAAAAAAGAGGTGCAGACATGAACAAACCTTCATGCTATGCAGCCCAAATAAATTGTAGAACACTATAAACAGCTGGGGATAACTACCTTTGTGTCCCTGCCCGGTGTGTGTGAAGAGAAACACACTGAGGCAAAGACGGAGGATTCAGAATATACAGCAGTGCAGGTCAGCAGGGCAGATTATAGGGAAGTATTCTGAGTAAAATACAGCACAGTGTAGGTGAGCAGAGTAAAATAAGAGCTCAACCTCCCACTCTCTGTATTAATCCCCCTTCTTTGTATTGAGAGACGGAGGCAGATGTCGATATGAGGTAGGGCAACGAACAGGAAATGATGTAATCCCTCCTGCAAGTCTCAAGGGAAGTGATATCATTGTTGCTGGATCAGCAGGCGGCTTCTCGCTCGTCCTCTGCTTCCTCGGCCTCTCTCCGTTCTTCTTCCTGTGTGATACAAACATTTCTGTTCAGTTATGACCTCAGTCGTGAATCACCATTAGCACCAGCTAAAATCTTTCCTATAGTTCACCTAATTAGTCAGGGCCGGCACTGGTCTTGAAATTTGGTTGTGGAACATCCTGAAAGTCCACTGTTCTCTTCTGTTTTCCAGCTTGCGTCTTGCATGTTCAGGGCATTAGCTGATTTCCAGACTAGAGAACGTCATGAGCCGAGCAGAGAGTCTCCCACAACATGCGTGTCTCCTCCCGTATGAAAGAGAGGAGCAGCGAACATAAAACAGTTTTACAGACAGAATCACTGTCTGACTTGGCAGCCCTTCAGGCCTCACACACACAAACACACAGGGCAGCTCTTGTAATTGATGTCACAGTGTGAATCTTCCGGCTAATTATGTACCCTGGCGAGACACACACACACACACACACACATACACATACACACACACATGCACGGGCACTGTGTGTGGTTTATTTACAGCATCTAGTTGAGCGTGAAGGATGGCATTAAAACTTAAAAGTCTGTGAGGAGATGAAGTGAAACATGTTGTAGTAAAACCATTTATTCCATTTACTTTGTTCTCCAATGTCAGATGGGAATTCCCTCATTTTTGGCAAGCCAATTTTTGGACAGAAAAGTTGATAGAAAAAGTAGAAAACACCCTAAAAATAAAAATTAGTAGACTGATTATATTACAAAATCTACTTCTAGAGCACTGATCAGACAGAGACACGTCGCTTCAAAAAGGCCCCTTGGCTAAAGGCGTCGGGTAGAACAGCTGATGAAGACAGCAGTGAAACTATCACAACATAAGATATGAATTCCCCCTTCCCTCTCACATACTCCGCAGCTAACTAGCTAGCTAGCTAGCCACATATACCGGCATCAAAACAAGAGGAAGGAAGTGTTAAAGTAGTAAAGCCCGCCTCTTGCTTGATTTGATTGGCTGCCTGGGTCAAGTGTGACATTGGCCCTGTTCACACCTGGCATTAACATGCGTCCTGATTGATTCAAACACAAGTGGACAGCGTTAAGTACGTCTGTTCACACCTTGTATTAGAATGCGTCTCCACATACGTCTTGAGTGACCACTTGTGA
This sequence comes from Hozukius guyotensis, assembly GCA_916700995.1. Lineage (NCBI taxonomy): Eukaryota > Metazoa > Chordata > Actinopteri > Perciformes > Sebastidae > Hozukius > Hozukius guyotensis. The sequence goes on from CAKALU010035276.1 coordinate 15,012, forward strand.
TCCGATCTCACTTCCCAGCTCTATATACAAATAAACACTTAGTAAACACGTGGCTAATACAGCAGACGTTGTGATGTAATATCTTACATATTCATGAATTCGGGTACATTTTATTAACATCAAAATAATTGGTTATTGTACCGGCGGTCCCTGGGGACCTCCGTGCCGCTGGCACCGCCGCCTTTGCCAGGCAACAGCAGGGTACAGAGCTCCAGAGAGCCAGAGATGAGAGAGAGTGAGAGCGGGCGGGCGGGTGTCAGCTCCATGCAAAGCACCGGAACAAAAACACAGACACATCTCCGACAGGATGATAAAAATGCACTTCCTGTGCCTAGTCTGATAGTCTTTAGATATGTAGCCTATATATAAGATATATTTTAATAAAATACAGTTGTACCGACAGGATACAGTAGAGCAGCGGATCCCAGCGGGATGTCAGTTGAGTAGGCGGTCCTTAATATGGCCCAGGACACATTTACATACACACTACTAAAAGAATGTGACCATATGTGGCCCAGACCACCTCCGAATGTGGTCTGAAATATCGGATCTCAATGTGTCCTCAATGCGTCTTGAGTACGTTCACACCTGTACTACTACCCACTTGTGATCCGATCACTCAGGACGCATGTTAATACCAGGTCTGAACAGGGCCACAGACGAGCGGTGCGACTACACACCTGGCGCTGAAAGGTTGAGAATATTTTAACTTTTATGCCAGTCTAAAAACCACTAGAAAAACGCAACATGCAGCGCAAGAAAAGAGCGCACGGCAGGCGAGCCGTACCATAGGAAAACAATCGGGCGACGTGTTTCTAGCGATGCGTCTCATTGTGATCGGGGCCTATGTCTGTTAATAAGACAGAATTGAAGCAATCATTGAGACAAACGGGAGAACGGAAATGTTTTCTCATAATTTGTAGAAAGTCTACAAGATCTCTAGATAAAGTTTTTGCACGGTCAGTCCTTTAGTGTGTGTGTGTGCGTGTGTATTTGTTTGTGTGACAGAGAAAAAGAGATAATCTCAATTTACTGGATTCACTCTTTTTCTCTGGATCTGATTTATAGCTTCGCTTCACAAAAACCCAACAACCCTAAAAATACCATTCTGTGTGTGTTGTGTGTGTTGTGTGTGTTGTGTGTGTTGTGTGTGTTGTGTGTGTTGTGTGTGTTGTGTGTGTTGTATGTGAGTAAGTGTGTGTGTGTGTGTTGAGTGAGTGTGTGTGATGTCCTGATATAGTGCCGTGGGAACGGGCCACACTGAATGAAGCTACTTTAAAGCCTTTTCTGTTGTCGTTTTGTTGTGGCAGTGGACCAGTTGAGGCTCCGTGTTGCACTGTGGGAAACTGGGAGCTGCCCAGTACAGATGGAGCGTGTTGCTCAAAGGCACTAAAACAGCAGATGTTGGTGGAGTCGAGAGGGAAGAGAGAGACCGTTAGCAACAGTGCAGCTTTCTTTTAAGTCGCTTCTTCTCTCCACTTCGTCTCCTCTTTCCTCTCTTATCTCCTCTCCTTTACTCTCGTCACCTCTTTTTTGTCCCATCTCCTTTCCTCTCCTCTCCACTTGTCTCCTCTTTCCTTTACTCTCCTCTTTTTTGTCTCCTCTTCTCTTGGCTCCTCTTTCCTTTCCTCTTGTCCTCCCCTCTTTCTTCTTCTTTTTTAACCTCCTCTCCTCTTGTTTCCTCTTTTCGTCTCCTCTCCTTTCCTCTTCTCTTTTCATCTCTTCTCCACTTGTCTCCTCTTTTCTCCTCTTTTTGTCTCCTCTCCTTTCCTCTTCTCTTATCTCCTCTGCTATGCTCTTGTCGCTTCTCTTTTCCTCTCCTCTCCACTTGTCTCCTCTTTCCTCTATTCTCCTCTTGCCTCCTCTTTTTTATCTCCTCTTATCACCTCTATCTCTTCTCCTCTACACTTGTGTTCTCTTTTTTGTCTCCTCTCCTTTACTCTCCTCTCCACTTGTCTCTTCTTTTTGTCTCCTCTCCTCTCCTCTCCTCTCCTCTCCACTTGTCTCTTCTTTTTGTCTCCTCTCCTCTCCTCTCCTCTCAGAGTTGCTACTCTGTCGTTGCTACAGGAGGAAACTGAAAAAAAGAAACTGCAGTAATAAATGTATTATTTATTGTCTCACTCCCTCTGATTAAAACAGAGGAGAGGTGAAGGAAAGGAGACGAGGTAGACGGGTGAAGAGGAGAAAGTGGGAGGGAAGAAAACAGTAATAGACGAGGAAGAAGGGAGAGAAATGAAGGGAAAGAAAAACTGAAGAGAAGCGGGAGGAATGAAGGATGGGGAGTATGATTGCATGGTTTCAGTGTGACAGACAGGAGGAGTGTGGCTGCTGCAGTAAAGTAATTACTGTTTACTTTGGACACACACACACACACACACACGCACAGCACTTATAGCCCATCACTAGTAGGACTTGCTGTCTCAGCTCTGTTTGACAGAGAACAGTCTGACAGAGTGCTGGTTTTAAGACTCCTTCTGGTGATGCATTCAACTGCTATCAGCCAGCATAATACAGAGATGGCCAAATTCATGTGATCCTTTTTAGTGTGTCCATGTTTAACTTTATTTTTTTTTCTCTGGGTTTGATTCTCCATCAGTTACATTCATGCACACAATGTCTGCATGAATGCACCAAGATGAGGTCTGAAGGTGGAAATAACAAGAACTGACTGTTTGCTATAATACACTATATATCTGTAGCATGTTTCAACTCTCTCTGCAACTCAATTTTCCATCACTGTACTGACATAAATTAAATCACTACCTGTAAGGTACAGTAGGAAATCAAAACAATACACTTATGATATGTTTTGGAAAATGTTAAGTGTGTGATTTTGTGTGAAATTTTAAATTTTAATTGACTAAAACGTGTCTTTTAAATCCCCAAATGCCCACTCAATACATTGTACAGTTTGTCCTTGTGGAAAAAGTTTATCTCTGTCGTCTTTTCTACTCGTCCTACGTCTCCCAGAATGCCATTGGACCACCCTTAGAAAAGTGGTACATACATCCATCTGAGTATGAACCCCTTTATTTATGTATTATTTGTAGGTATTGATTTTTAGGTATGTAGTTGCGGGAAGCTGTATGAAAATATTAATTAGTGCAGCTTTAAACTTTCACGCTGTCATCACGCTTAAGATTGATTAAGACATGTGGCAACTGTGAACCGTGATATCTTGATCAGAGAACTTCAACATAATTAGTCCAGCAACATGTGAAGCACGTGTCAATTTCCGCTTGTTACATGCATACAGTCTTTTCAAAATAAACTTCTGTTTTCATAGGAAACAACTTGGTTAGGTTTAGGCAACAAAACTACTTAGTTCATGGTTTGGGTATAAATAACTCCAAATCAAATAAATCGTTGACTTCTGTTTTCACACGGGGTACAAACTCTGTTTTTTGACCCAACCGTCCACCTCGACCTTCTCCCTACATGGTGTTTGTCGCTCTTTATACTTCCTGGTTCATGATTACGTGGATTACATACGAACTGTTTTCATGGGATATACACAAATTATAGTGCATTACTTTTCGTAGGTATAGCTACAAATGTTGTATGAGAACAGCCTGACCTATTTGATGCACAGCCATATTTGTCAAGCTTAAAAATGGATCATAATTTCATGACAGTTTTATCAATTTATGCAGATTTGCACGGAGCAGTTTTTGTCGGAGAGATAAAGCTCCATCCGAGGAGGAAGCTGAGTTCAGATGCAACGTGAAGTGAATTTCCTTCTCATTTAGATTTTTAGAAAAAAGGTTCATTTGTTGGCCAGGATCTAACCTTCGCCTGCGTGGAAGCAGCAGATTGTTGAAGAGCGCAGCTGTGAGAGTTTTCACAACGCTCCTCTAATCCCTCAGCAGTCCCCAAACCACACACACACACACACACACTCGCCCTATCCTCCAGTCTAAATGACAGACCTTGCTAACCACAGGGATCTAATTGTAGCGCCGCTCCTCAGCGTGTGTGTGTGTGGTGTGTTTTTCAATGTGTTTGTATGTGGGTGTGTGACATTCTGCTCTCTAATCTTGTGTGTGCGTTGGCTAGCTGTCTCTCCCCAGGGAGGGACAGGGGGGCGACGACAAAACGTCTACCCAGGAATAGCACGCTGTGCCCTGGGCAATACTCTGGGGTCGCCTGGGTGGAGATCTGGAGGAGAGGGAGAAGGAGGAGGTGAGGAGAGAAGGAAGTACAGGATGGAGGAGGAGAGCAGAGAGAACTAGAGCACGTGGGAGGGAGGTGAGATGGGAGAGAAACGAAGGGATTGAGGAGTGATGAGGAAAGAGAGAGCTGAAGATTAGATTATTGATCTGATCATTAGCAACCGTGCTCTTTTGGAAATGTAAACATTACTCCTAACTGATATCCGGAGAGAAAAAAAAGTTGTTGTTTTTTTAAATTTCATTTTGTCTTTAAAGAAATAGTTTGACGTTTTGGGAAATACACTTGTTCACTCTTGCTGAAAGTTAGATGAGAATTGATGCCACTCTCTGTCCGTCAAAAATTATCTTAGCTTGGCATAAAGACTGGAAACATGGTGTAACTGCAAGCCTGGCTCTGTCCAAAGGTTTAAAAAAAATCCTCAAACCACAGCTTGTTGTTTTTTCACTTCAGTTTCTGCACAGGTAGGCTTTTTTTTACCTTTGGACAGAGTTAAGTTAGCAGTTTCGCCCTGTCTCTAGTCTTCATGCTAAGCTAACCGTCTCCTGGCTGTAGCTTCATATGTAATGGAGTCGTATCAACCTTAGCATCTAAGTCTCGGCGAGAAAGGGAATAAGCGTATTTCCCAAAATGTCACTACATTTGAGGGTGCTAAATACAAGACTGGGAGCATTTCTATTGCCTCCGCACGGCTCTCAACATGGCGACAGCTGAGCCGGCGAATCGTAGCTAACGGTGCTAACAGTGAAAACACAGGTAACACTGCTGAGAACCGGAAGGTGCCACGCTTCGGCGACCGACGGCGTTATCAGCTGTAACCGCCGTATGAGAGCAGTGCAGAGCGGCGGCCATGTGCTAGCCAGTTCGGCACACTCACACGCACGAACAAGCACCAAAAGCACGGGTGTCCGACCCAGCTATGTCAACAAAGCAGATAGAAGCTCAGATTACAACAAACACAGAGAGGGAGAGTGACTTCATTCTCTGCTCAGGTAGACATTACTACTCTATATCTTTACATAGCAAATAGTTGTTATCGAATAGAGCACCTTTAAGTTCAATTGTGGCTTTACCTTCGCATTTATTTACACAACAAGCAGAATGTTTACTTTTCATGCATTAAACCTTCAATATTTTCACGTTTATAAATCCTAGTAATACCGGAAGTGTTTAGTTTGATAAATCATTTGAAAGCGTATTACTTCATGTGTAGAGTGAAAAACTGTTTGCTACTGGTTGTCAACACAGAGAGGAATTCAACAGCTGCTGCGTGTCTTTGTCTTTGATCTGTATTCCAGCTTAAGCCGGTAGTTATTTTCATAACTGTGTGTGTGTGTGTGTCTCTCAGTGAAGGATCATTATTGCCGTCATTAATCACAGCAACACTCTCCAAAAGTGTGTTGACTTGTTCTCAGTGTAGTTACATAAACAATTCACCCACACACACACACACACACACACGTCTTAATCTCTTGTAACCTTTCCCCTAAATTTCCTTGTCCTGTTTCTTGTATTTTTTTGTTATAAATCATGTTTATGATTATTATTTTTAGACTGTGGAACAGACCATTCTGTCTTCTTGCAAATCAAAAAGTCAAGTAGATAAAATCAGGATTTCAGGAAGTCTATTTGTGTTGTATAGTTCTAAAAATATTCAACAGTATTCTTTGCTCAGTGCAAAACCAATATGTTCGCAAAATAAAGAAAATATGCAAAATGACACATAGTGAAGACAAAAGGTCAAAGATCAAGACAGTCTGAAGCCCTGATAGTCTGTTGGCTGCAGTGTTCACTGCACATCACAATACAAAAGTGTCCACCAGTCATAGAAGTTGACCTCCTGGGAGCATAAATGCACTCTGTAAATTTCATGTCAGTCTTTTGATTTTGTTTTTTGTTGTGGAAGAAGTCACCTGCCAGTGGTGCTTAAGGAAAGATCACAAAATTATTAGGAACCACCAACCGGGGATCATGAATATTATAACATTTTTGGGTATTTCTGGGAGAAGTTTTCAATATTTGTTTTTCTCTGGAACAAAGTGTTTTCGTGGAAGGATGACCGATGTCTCCCATGTCTCTGCCCAGTTCTTATTTCTGTCCCTGGCTTCTAAAAAGGTACTAAAAATGTCTGAAATTAAGTAGTGTTACATGCCTTAATGGGTCACGTCACTTTTCAAGGATGGTAATTCAAACTGCATCTCGTCTGATTTACTAAATACAGCTGGACTTTGTCTCTTTAACTGTTAAATTCCTTCTGTCACTTCCTGATTCTGTCCATATATTATATTTTAATGACGTTCACCAGCTGTGATGTGTCACAAACGCGCTTTTATTGTCATCTTTGATTTTTTATTACAGCTTTTAAATGTGTGCCAAGAAGCTTTAGAAAGGCTTTAAGTAGGCTTCTCATGTGGATTTCTCAAACCTGCGGTCGACCGATTTCGGGAGTATCTGGTTCCAGTGTTGTCAGGGTGTTGTGACCCTTGACTTCCTTACTTTGGTTGCTGGTAATGATGGTGAACCAGCAGTTGAAGCGCCTTCTGCTGTTTACTTCAGAAAGAGAGAGACATAGAAATGAGGTGAAATAGTAGAAATGTAGTACAGACTGTTGGCCACTAGATGGAGCTGAGAGATCACCCTCCTGAAACTGCAGAATAATTAACCTCTGTCTCTTTCTCCTTCTCTTCTCCTCTTTTCTCTTCTCAACTTCCTCCTTCTGTCCTCTCCCTTAGATGGATCAGTTGTCAGACGAGGAGGTGGAGGTCAGGGAAGAAGAGGAGGAGGAAGAGGAGGACAGCGATAAGGAGGACCAGGACCTGGATAAGATGTTTGGAGCCTGGCTCGGAGAGCTGGACAAACTCACGCAGGTACACAAAGTAAGGGAGGTCCAGAGCTGATCTGCATGGAAGATATCAGATACTGTAGACTTTGCATGTATGTATCACAGAATTTCATCTATTGTGATGCAAAAGTTATAATATTGTTTCTATCCAGAGTCTGGATGACGGTCGCCCGGAGCAACCCCCTCAGCAGAAAGCTCCCCTCAGACAAGAGACCAACATGGCCAACTTCTCCTACAGATTCTCCATCTACAACATCAACGGTCAGACACTTTTATTCCCTTTAAAGTTTGATTAATTTACACGTTTCCTCTTCAGCTCTGTCATGGTCTGTCTCTGTCTTCTCCACGTCTCACATGCTGATGTGTTTGTGTGTCTACAGAGGCGTTGAATCAGGGGGAGAACGTGGACCTCGACGCTCTCATGGCAGATCTCTGCTCGATCGAACAGGAACTCAGCACCGTCAACACAAAACCCAACAGCATCGGCGGCATGGCTCGCCTGGGGTTGACCGACACCAAGGTACACACACTCGCACATCTATGCTGATTTATCACCAACAAATTTCTATGTCTGACAATGCCCATATGAAGAATTAAGCTTGTGTCTTGTTTTAATAGAGAGTTTTGGCTATAATTACGCCCCTGTGGTCTGCTGGTTCTCACTGAGTCTATATTCACTCCTTCTTTCCATCTCCAGGTTCGTCAGAAGCCTCCAGCAGGGCGCAGTAGCCGGCAGCAGTCAGCAGGGAGCAGCGGCGGCGGTGGTGGCGGCGGCAGTAGTAGCAGTGTTAGCGGTGGAGGGGGCAGCAGCGGGGCGAGCAGTAGCAGCAGCAGCACTAGAGCGTCACCTGCTGGCACTATCAGAGCTCCCACCGGGCATCATGGGAGACCGGCGCTGGCCTCTAACTTCAGTCTGGACGACATCACTGCCCAGCTGGAAAAGGTGTGTGGGAATTTATTTTATTATACATATGTATGTGAGTGACATTTTTGGACAAACCTTATCATTATACTGTATTATTACTATATCCATCCATCATTCCAAACACTCATAACAAACAAAAATGTTAGCAAGAGGTAAACATTTCTAACATTAAGTGAACTTGGTAAACCAATCATTGCCTCTTCGAGCTCATGGAGGTCTGGAGAAATTCAAGCACAAAGGAGAGAGACACAGTGGGCTCTCTTGATACTGCAGACCACTAGAAATAGGTCGGGGAGAACTGGAGGCAGAGCTTTGTGCTGATGCTCAGCAAAGAGGGAAACTTGTTTCACTGTTTTTCCCAACTGTGGTCAGTGTTTTTGCTACAACCTTTTAGATACTGTATGTTTATTTTTCCTGTTGCGTAGTATTGTCTGGGTTGAAAACCAGGACTTTCATTTAGAAAACGTTGGTGTATTAAAACATTAAAGTGTTCAAAACAGCCGTCGAAGCACGAAGGAGCAACATTTGCACAGTTAAACACATATTCACTGAGGACTGTATGAAGAGGATTCAAAGACATGATTTCGTCATTCACCAGTACATACTGTAGCAATAGGTCGTCAATACACTGCAAATAGAAATGAAACAGCTATGCCAAGCCAACATGACAGCATTTGCTTTCGTCTTGGTAGCACTTGAATGCAGCCCAGTGATGCAGGTTACGGAGACGACCACCTGGCAGAAAATTAGGGATGCTTTAGTCTGACCTGCCGATTCTGATTTTCTTTCTCTCTAAGAACTATAACTGACAGCATAGGTCTACAGAAACATTTTTATAACTTTTCATTAATTTAAAATTAAATTGTATACATACATATCAGAGAAAAATCAAAGAAAATATTATTCATACTGTGTATGTAAGCCTATTTATAGATATTTATTAACACTATGTAGCCTATGTATTTATTTATACAAAACTATTGATGAATAATTATCAATTTACAAGAATGTAAAGGTATGTAACTCCCACTCCTGCGGCGAGCAGCATTGTATTTGGGAAAAATAGAGAACCAGCAGAGGCTGAGTTTAGGTATTGGGGAGAGAAAGTTGGATCGATTCATGGCAACTCAGGAGTTCTTGTGTCTTTCAGACCACCATGGTGTTGATCAGAATATGCTATGGCAGATTACACAACCACAACTTTGATGAATATTTTGATGAGATTTAAAAGATTGATTCATGTCTGCATAATGTGTGAGGGATCACATATTTAGAGCCCAGCCTTTACCTTCTGTCCTCTGCTCACCCGTCAGGCGTCTCTCAGTATGGATGAAGCTGCTCGTCAGACTTCCTCCCACTCCCTTAGCTCCGCCTCCACCTACACATCAGCCACGATGCGACGGCCCGGGTCGTCTCAGCGCCAGCACCGACGCACGGGATCGGTCGGCACAGTCAGCGAACACGAGGTGAACTGAGCTTCGAAGTGGCCTCAGCCTTTTGATTTTGTGTTGATTACTTTTCACAGTTTATGAATAAAAATGTGTTCAAGAGCTTGAAAAATTGTGCAGCATACAACACCTTCTATCCATAGCCCCTTGATTTTTATAAACACTTTAAACTAAGCATAAAACAAATCAATATTTTGATCTTATCAACTTTATTTGACTGAATTGGGGCCTTAAGGATTTGGAGCCGTCACATCTCCACCTGACTTTTTGGTTTTCTTACCTGCGGCTTCTCTTCTCTTTCTTTTTAGGCACGTTCAATTGTTCACTCCTCGCGCTCCTCCGTCACCTCGGGGTCCGGGGTTTCTGTTAACTCTGCCTCCTCCATGGACTCGTTGGACAGCGTTCTTCGCTCCAATGAATCAGACGGGCAGCAGCCTTCAGTTCTGCCCTCAGCTGAAGGAGCCAGTCAAGGTCATCCCAACACAGAGGTACATGCTCACTTTTTATTTACAAAAGGATGAATGAATGGTTTGTGTGTTCAGCTGATCCTCACTTT
>CAKALU010035277.1:0-12261 GCA_916700995.1 Hozukius guyotensis
TTCTGTGCTTTCCCCAACAATCTATAAATTGTCTTTAATAATGACATTATAAGTAATCTAAACATGATTTATCTTTTATTTCACACATTGCAGGAGTTTTACACAGATAATCCAGAAACCTTTGAGGACTACGGACGCATTATCAACCAGCGGCACTTTAAGAGGCTCATGGCTCTTATGGAGGGGAGCACAGTTGCTGTTGGTGGAAGCAGTGATGAATCCCAGTGCTATATAGGTACGTGGTGTTTTTGAGCAATTGGTCGCTAAAAAGACTTTGTACTGTATTAGGCAAGCATCTAAAGTTGTGTTAACTGAATTGATTATGGTAGCGGTTAGCTCAAGAGGCCAGCTGATAACTTTATATTTTTATTGGTGGTAGGCCTCATGGTGTTGATGAACTTCTTGAAAAGTGGCTATGCTCAATGACATAGTGTCTCAGATTCCTTAAAGGAATACTACTATATATTGAGCCACGGGGAAGACCCAGGACTAGGTGGAGAGATTATATCTCCACCTAGTCCTGGGAACGCCTTGGGATCCCCCAGTCAGAGCTGGTTAATGTTGCCCGGGGAAAGTGAAGTTTGTGGTCCCCTGTTGGAGCTATTGCCCCTGCGACCCGACCCCGGATTAGCGGTTGAAGTTGAAATGAGTGAGTGAAAGTGGCTGAGAGCTACTCAAAGCACCAAGTTATACATCGCCAATAACAGACATAATTTCTGTCTTACTTTTATGGTCCTTTAATAACGTTTCAGCCACCGCAGTCATCGCCTCTATTACAATTCTTCCATAGGCGAAGGGCTTTTTGTGTTTCGTTAGGATGTGCGCCACTAAATGAAGCCTCTGCTGCTGCGTTGGCCTTCTTCGTCAGTTTGGTAAACAGAGACTGTCGTCCTTTTAAGCGTTGTTTTTGGTTCCATCACCTTCTGTGTTCGTAGACTGCTACCAGCCGGAAAGTCCAATGAAAAGTTGCTGTGGACTTGGCGCTCGATGTTACATCTCTTACTGACTGACACGCTCACACCGCAAATGTGACACATACCGATTCCTCATGAAAATAATATTTTTTTTTTCCTTTTTATTGGCCTGGCTATTTTCTGTGGTCATTGTCAAATCTGGTGTGCTCTTGCTAGTCTGCTTGGATCGCTGTATGTTATGGCGTTACAAAACCTTACAGCAGCCTAACTAGTTTAATTGACAGCCGATAGGCATATAATCACTTGGCCTCAGAAGGGGGCGGGATGTCTGTGAATTTGATTGGGTAGTAATTTAAACAGTTTTAGAAAGTGACCTTGTGTTATCAAATTTATGTACATATTCTTTGAACCGTTAACGAGCCACTCAGAAACGGGTAGCGAGCTACTTGTTGGAGACCCCTGTTCTAATGCCTCTATTCCGTCATATACACTGATCTTAATTATTGCATGTTTTTTGACTACTGGATTGTAACTTTTCACAAGCGGTCTCGGACCAGTTGTTTTGGTCCACACCAGAGTACGATTACTGAGTTCACAACCGCCCAAACAAACCGTACCAGAGTTAGATTAAAACGGACTAAATGTTGGTTTGTTAAAGAGCCCTGAAATACTGAAGTTTTCCTTTAACATATATCCCTTCCCCAAACCCCCTCTCATCTATATTTAAAATGTTGATTACATTATGGTTGTATCCATAACATTTATAGAATACACACATATTTTATAATGAGCACTACCTGTATTTTGTTTGTCCACTGTATATAAAGCATTATCAGTACTTCTTCCTGCTGTCTCCTTGTAGCCCCCACTGTGTTGAAGGATGTGACGGGGGAATCCAAAGTGATGAAGGAGGAGATCTTCGGGCCTCTGCTGCCCATCATCACAGTGAGCGGTGTAGACGAGGCCATCCAGTTTATTAATGACAGAGAAAAACCTCTGGTTATATACATCTTCTCCCATGACAAAAAGGTAAACACATCGCCAGCAGACGTTTGTTTCCCATCATTCAAGTTAATATTTAGATATTTTTCCCGTATTGATGTTGATAAGATTGTACCCACAATGCTCTCTGTCTGATTGACTTGCCCTGACTGTTCCTGTCTGATAAACAGCTGATCAAAAGGGTGATCGCTGAGACGTCCAGTGGAGCTCTGCTGGCCAATGACTGTCTGGTACACTTTACTGTTAGCGCTCTGCCCTTCGGAGGAGTTGGTGAGTGTATGACATTTAAACCAACCTGCAGCTATTTGGAGGAATAAAGCTGACACATACATTTGTAGCTGACTTCTTCTCCCACTTCTCCCTCAGGGAACAGTGGTATGGGCTGTTACCACGGCCGGCACAGCTTTGACCAGCTCAGCCACCTGCGCAGCTGTCTGATCAAGCAGCTGAAGATGGAGGGAGTCAACAGCATGCGTTACCCACCTCACACGGCCAAGAAGCTGGGATGGGCTCGCTTCTTTCTGCTCAAGCAGGTCAATGTGAGCAGGCTGCGGCGCATGGCACTGCTGGCCGCGTTGGCTGGCTTGGCAGCATTTGTGGTGCAGGTAAAGCAACTCAAATATACCAATCCAGTCCACAGAGGAATAAAAGGTTTTGCTTTGATATCGATAATGCTCTGTTTTACACGTCTGTAGTTTCCTAGGAAGTTTCCTGAAATGAACTATTTGATTTGGTACTAATTACAGGGAGATTAGAGTTCTGAGACCTTTATGTGAGTTTAGTGAGTTGCGTTCAGTTTATAAGCAGTTTTCCAAAGGAATTTCCTTCAAATTTAATCCAAGTAAATATTTATTCATTAATGATTGGACATTACATACATATTCTGTATATGTGTGTTGAAATGCATTGCTTGCCTGTAGACCAATTTCACTTTATTGCTGTGAAATAACTGAAAGTCTCTCTAGATCAGCCATTGATGGGAGTAAATTAATTGTTGGACACGGTCTCCATTTTCTCTGTAATTAGTACAAAATGACTTAGTTCCTTTTAGGAACCTTCCTATGAATTTACGGATACAGCTCAGTTCCTTTCTAGGAAACTATGACCTGTAAAATAAAGCATTAACATGATTTATTTTTATAACATAAAATGCAATAACATAGTTTTAAAGGTTTTGTGAGAGTTTGAAAACAATTACAATGCAGCTTAAGTATCACTTCCACCAATATTGTCACATTACTTAACCTTTAAAATCCTTTCCAGTGTCTTGTGTAATGTTTTGAACAAGAAAAACAAAAACTCTCTCTCACACCATGGGTTAATAGTCAACCCAAGCATCAGAGACAAATGCCAACGACCGTAATGTAAAGCTTTGTTGACAGCTTTTCATCAAAATGACCAATGTTGCTGCTAGTAAAACTACTGTTACCTTCAAGGGCCACACTAACACTATGCAAGTTCCTGTATTAAAAGATAAGGCAAAACTAGAGATGTGTTTGTCAGTCTCTTAAAACTTTCTGGCTTCCCTACTCTGCCTGTGGCTCTCAGCCCCAAGCCCACTGGTTCCTACTGAAGATGTAAATGTTATAGCAATATATTGTTTCATTTTTTTTAAAAGGCCCAGTCATCATGAGAGCCAGGCACTGTAGTTTTCAGCAAAGAGAAGTAAATAGTACATTTGTTAGGGGTTATTTCCAGCCACATATTAAGATGATGAGTTTTTGCTCTATGGCACAGAGGAATAAGATATATCAGGCTCTGGATACACACACAATACTTGTTAGGAGATACATTCAGTGTTGGTTTTGGTGTTTTCATGATCTATCAGCAGAAATGGAATATAATATTCATAGTTATGTTTTCATTAGTGTATAATCACCTGAAACTAAGAATCATTGTGTTTTCGTAAGCTTAGAATGAGCCATTCATATCTACGTAGGGAGATACAATACCGCTTATATCGATAAAGTTTAATGTTGCGTTACGTAATCGGTTTCTTCCGTAAAGCCGTGCCACTGCGTGCATCTCTCACACTCTCCACGCGCCCCCGCCCCCTCTCCCTCTGTGTCTGAGCACAAACCCGACCCCACTCACTCTTTTTGGCTGGACTGCAGCAAAGCAGGGCAGCGTTTCAATGCACTAAGATAGGCGGTTCAATCAGGAGAGACTTCATTTTTTTTCGAGTGCACAATAAAGTTTAGAATGTGAAGAGTCTTCCTGACGGGCCGGCCTCAGGTGGTGAGGATGAGCAGCCACACCTCCTCCTCGCTGATCAGCAACACGGGCGCACCACAGGGCTGTGTGCTCAGCCCCCTCCTGTACTCCCTGTTCACTTAAGACTGTGCTGCCAAGAACAGCTCAAATGTCATCTTTAAGTTTGCTGACAACACGACCCTCCTGGGTCTCATCACGGACGACGATGAGAAGGCTTACAGAGAGGAGGTGAAGACACTAAACAACCTCTCTCTTAATGTTCGCAAAACTAAAGAGATGATGGTGGACTATAGGAGACAGCAGAGGGGTGGACACCTCCCCATCCACAGTGGGGATGCTGAGGTTGAAAGGGTCAGCAGCTTCACACCGAGGACCCCTCCTGGACACATCACACGGACACAGTGACTAAGAAGGCTCACCAGCGGCTCTATTTCCTCAGAAGACTGAAGAAGTTTGGCATGAATGCCAGCATCCTCACAAACTTCTACAGGTGCACCATCGAGAGCTTGCTGACGGGATGCATCACAGTCCGGTACAGGAACTTGTTCTGCCCGCAGACGCAAATCACTTCAGAGAGTGGTGGAGGCGGCACACCACACCTGGAAACAGCCGTGGCCAGAGACATTATGTTATCAGGTTGCCCGTCCATCCGTCAATTTGCACCATTCTTGTAACCGCAATAACTCAGGAACAATATCTCTTCAAATGTGGCACAAACGTCCCCTTAGACTCAAGGATGAACTGATACGATTTTGGTGGTCAAAGGTCACTGTGACCTCACAAAATACGTTTTTGGAAGTTTACACACAATCCTCTTTTCTATATATATATATGTATATAGTGCTATATTTTATATATGTCATCCCATCTTATCTTCCATCTTATTGTCATTTTATCTTTGTATGACTAGTGCTTTTTATTGCTGAGCTGCCCCGTTCTCTTGTCCAATACATCTAATCGTACCATTAACCAATAAAGTAAAACTGATGTCTTTATGGGGGTAGTGTTTACTCTTGAATGGTTGGTAGTAAATGCATAAGCTGTAGCTCAGTCGGTAGAGCGGGTTTTCCTTTAATCACATGGTTGTTGGTTCGATCCTTGAGTGTCCTTGAGCGAGACACTGAACTCCAAGTTGCTCCCCAGACGCTTTACAGCAGCCCACTGCTCTTAATACTAAGGATGGGTTAATGCAAAGGTCACATTTCATGTATGTACCTGTATGTATGTATGTATGTATATGATGATGGTAATAAAATTTACTTTTTTATTTTACTACCTATTGACTAATGCTTTTTACAAGGACTTTAATATAAAGCGTTAAAGAGTCAAAAATGTATTCCTTCAAATGAGCAAAAGATTGTCTGTGTTAAAATTCTAACAAGTAGGCCAATAACTAAATAACAGGAGGGGTAATCTGTGCTTGTCCATTAACTAGGCTACTTCTTTTGGTTTATTCAGAAACATTATTTCTTTGAGTACTTTAAGGTAGAAAACTAGGTTTCATTTAATTGCACGGTGTAATAAACGATGAAAAAACACTAGCCTTTTAAGAGAGATGTGTGTTTTTGTAACAGTGGGATATTTGTGTGATGATGACTGTTTACAACCTTTTAAATAATGACAGAGTTTCTCAAGATAACCAGATATGAGTACCCCCCACACACACATACCCACAATCCTACAGACCTGTACCCTCATCACAACAATGGCTTTGTCTCCGGCAGACAATGTGTGGTGTTGTCCAGGAAATCTAACCACATAATGCCCCCTCATCTACCCTCCCTTTAATTACCCAGCATGCTTCACTCTCCTCTGCTAAATGGCCTCTTTTGTTTTGGTCCCCCCCCCCACCACCACCACCTTTGATGACATCCACACTTGCGGTGCTTCTGTGAACAGTTAAACTATCTGTTGTTATTTCCTCTGTCCCTTTACACTTAAAGTGGATCTCATGTTTCTTGCAGAGATTCCTGTGATGAGGCCGAGGAGCAGAAAGTGGTGGTGCAGCTGATCCTGGGATCTCGCCACATGGACTCCTCACCTATACTGAAATACAGCAAACACACTGTGATTTACTGGTCCATAACATTTCTCGTTCGTGTACACATATTAATGCATTTCATTTCTGTTACATCATAAGCTGCTATCAACGTTTTTATTGTTTTACAGCAAGTTTACAGCAATATAATCTGTAACATTTGTATTTAACGAGGCAAATGGAGAGTTTTCTTTTTAGATTCTGACATTATGAAACACTCCGTCACTGCTAATCAAACTGGGTAGCAGTGGTGCAGTGATTCATTTAACATGTTGATGTTGAATATCAGTTCTGCTTTTACTGATCTGATGCCAGATCTGTTGTTTTAATGAGCTCCACACTTTCTGCACTTATAGTTATACAGTTATAATTGATTGTTTTACTGTTGAGGTTTTGTTCATTTGTTTTTAACTTTGTAGGCTACAGAACTGATTTATGAGTTTGATATATCTTAACAGTGGCATATTATTAACATGATCCCAAGGTTATTGTAATTTATGGCATGGCTGCTATGCTGTTATTAAGATACATTGACCTCCATGATGACTTCTCTGAGTAAAAAATTAGCTCAACAAAAGGCTGTAAAACAAGAAACACACACAAGTCAACTACAGACCAGGTATAAGGCACAATATGAATATATATATTAATGTATAGGTGCAGTTATGGGATTAAAACATGGAACTTTGACTGAATGTTTGTGTGGTCTGATGTTATTGAGGGTCTCATGTGCTTGGAGCAGTCTGAATGAAGCTGCTGGTTATACAGTGAGCCATCCTCCCTGTAAACTGATCCCAGAGCAGCCTGACTGCTGACCACGGTACAATGAGACTCAGTCAGTCAGTCAGCCAGCAGCGTGTCGGACATCTGAACCGCTTTCAGATCAGATCAGATCAGTGAGGGATTATTGAACCAGTATTTAATAAGAGGAGCCACTGCAGGTGTACCTGAGTCTACAGGTGAGTCCACTTCTTCTTCTTCTTCTTCTTCTTCTTCTTTCTCTAATTTTCGAGCGACTAAACGGATCATAAATGATGTTGATATAATGTGATCGCATACATACAGAGGGTTATATAGGCTAATGTATGTTAACGATGTATTTAACAGTCAGACTGAACTGTAGGAGATGAGAGCTGTCTAACATAGTAAATAGACTACAGGCTGACTGTCAACACGGACATCCAAGTTAATAAAAATATAATAATGTCAGCTGCACATTCTAATACCGTCATCATTCAGCAAACACTTCACTGACAAGGTGTTTAGATGGAGTTACTTCTGTAGTTCCTCCTGTAGTTATTTCTGTAGTTACTGCTGTAGTTATTTCTCTAGTTACTTCTCTAGTTATTTCTGTAGTTCCTCCTGTAGTTACTTCTGTAGTTACTTCTCAAGTTCCGACAGCTATAGAAACACAGGGGAGAGACTGAAGCAGACTGGGCTCCAACATGAGAGGGTCTAGTCTGCAGGTATAGGAGATGAAAGTTTTTCTATTTGCATTGAATCCAAAAAAGGTCAGCGGAGGTCTTTGTTTATTTTTTTATTTAAGAAGAAATAGAAAATCCAAATCTGGTTAAGTTTAATTTATTTGCACACACATAAAACTGCACAAAATCCAGTCAATAAAAAAACAAACAAGAAATGTGTCAAGAGAGGTCAAGAAGCCACAGGCTTATACAAAGGACCTCCCCACAACCCCAGGAGAGAAACAACAATAACAAAACAGGAAGAAAGAACTAAACTAACATACTTTTAAAAAATACAAAATACAAATAACTGTATTTTATTTATACCGGTTCTTATATTTGTAGTGTACTTTCCTTTCCTACTTTTTTTGAGATCCTCTTTTGAAATGTTTTTTTTTTCTTATAGATCTGGGGATCTCTGATTTATGATGGCTTAAGCCTGATCCTTCTCAAAGCCCCATTTTACTATGTGATGAAAATGTATGATATTACTATTAGGTGCTTCGTGATTATATGGCGTTTTTTTCTTTATTCACTGTGTTCCACATATATTTTGTATTATAAAACAAATATGGCATCAATTTGTATGCCTCACAGTTCTCTACTAGAACTACAATTCCCAAGAGGTGGAGCTGCACTGCATACTGCCAATGATTAAAATGGGATTGCTTATTTCTACCAGCCTGTCCTTTGTTGAACTGTGTATGCTCTGATGAAGGTCTGACAGACCGAAAGCTTAGAATAAAGTGGAATACTGCATAGATCTAAGTGTGCGGATATCTTTTCTATCATCTTTTAGTCCACTTTCCTTAAAAACTATGTGACTGAGCAGACATTACAGTTATCTGACTATCTTCTTTCAATTGTTTTAACATTTGTTTTACACATTACAAATGTTGACCAGATGTTTTGTGCCAAAAAATATGGAGTTTACCTGGTTTAAATGTGTTTGTTTTCTGTTTGGTATGTTGTGTAACTATGCACACTATGCCAATTGTGTTATCTTTTGGCATCACTTATATTGAGATTAAGACTGCCCTTGTTTGTTCTATTGTAGATGACCTTATAGAGTGATTTAGGGATGACATATTTGGGCCAAACAGGAAGTTAGCATCTCCCTGGTTCCCTCCACTAAAGGCCAATGGGATTGTTCCATTGGATTTTGGATTATTGCAGAAAATCAGCTCTTTGGGAAATGAGCATTTATGATACCTTGTTCAGCAAGATAATCTTCACAAATGAACACCACTTTTATGATTTTTTGAAAATCACTAGAAGTAAAAAGCTAACGTTAGGCTATAAATCAACTACACCACGGTCACATGAGCGTGAGGATACACAACAAGGCTGTAAAGGAGGACGAGTGATGGCGTTTAATATCCCCTACAACCTCTGTAGTCTCATTCAGCCACTTGTTAATAACCTCCTTTTTTAAGACACGCAAAAGCTTCAAAATTCACGAGTGGAATATTTACTGACGTATTTTATATCGTGGAACAAAACGTTAAATCTCTTCAGCTTGTGTTAACCACAGACCTTATTTCAGACATCTAACTAGAAACCCATTGACTTCAAGATGAGGTAAGTCCTAACATGCCAACTCATTTCTGGGTTTAGGATACATTCCTGCAGCACTTCATAGTTCTACATGTGTGATGAGGAAGAAAGGCAGGCATGTATTTGCCCATGGGGCCCCCAAAAAAGGCTTTGACCAGCTACAAACCTGCTGGATTGTACAGAGAATAGAGGTTATACCAGGTCATTTTGATGGTTCATTGTGCTCAGAAGAACTTGACTGGATATTGGCTCGTCACTGCTATTGTTACTGTATATTCCAAACAGACAAGCCTGCTGCCTTTCTTCTACAGTTACAGCGGCTCTTTGCTGTCCTCGAGCAGTGTGTATGGAGAGGCAGGCGGTGCAGCGGGCCAAGGAGGCCTTCCTGAGCGGCAGGACTCGGCCTCTGGAGTTCAGACTGCAGCAGCTTCACGCCCTGCAGAAGATGATCACTGAGAAAGAGACAGAGATCGCCACCGCTCTCAAACAGGACATCAACAGGGTGAGTGGAGACACAGCACATGTATACTTTATGTAACCTGTAATGTAACCGTGTTTAATGTGTGTGTAATGTTTTTGGTTTCCTGCAGAGCCAGTACGACACACCGCTCTTGGAGCTGATCGGCATTGAGAATGAGATCAAGCTGGCTATAGAGAAACTGGCAGAGTGGGCGGCTAAACGGCCGGTAGAGAAGACCCTCCTCACCATGTCAGATGAGGCTTATGTGCAGCCAGAGCCTCTGGGAGTGGTGCTCATCATCGGGGCCTGGAACTACCCCTGGGCGGTCACCCTGCTGCCCCTGGTCGGAGCTATCGCTGCTGGTAGGGAACCTCTCTGTCTCCAGCCCCTCAATAACTCTTTACTTAAATGTAGTCATGTAGAGCTTCATAGTGGACGGAATTCTCCTGCAATCTTTTTTTTTGTTGACGCTGTCAGTCTGAAATGAGCATCTAACCCACAGAAATTGATTTTGAAGGTCAGGCACATCCACATGTGTTTTCAGTCATTGCTGATTGGACCTCTGCTCAGGGGGAAGTTGGGAGGTTGAGGATTGTGTGGTCACCAAAGTCCATGCACTGATAAAAATGATAAAGGTGTAATAAAAAGCTGTGCACAAATTAATAGGGGTGGAGGGTTATGTATTTTTTTTCTGTTTGCTAAGGGGAGGTAGTCTGACTTTTTTTGCTGAGCAGAGAAGGGGCTTTTTTATTTCCCAACCCCCTAAATTTATGTCAGTATTCCTTTGCGGGTGTAATTTTAAAAAAGAAAAAAGAGAATCAAAAGTCATCTGCTTCATCACTTTATTCTGCATCAAAAAAAAAAGTTTGTTCTTTTTTTCCATAGATTAGGATAATGCTAATTCCATTTCTACTCTGGCATTGGTGGCTATTGTGAAAATATTATGCATGTATAGCATTATATTGAGAAGTTTACACGATTCTTGATTTATATTAACCTTAACATGTGCATAGATTAAGAGATGATGGCATTTTTTTTTGCCATTTTCACTCTTTTGGGGTAAATAATATCATACATATACCCTTATTTAAAGTTACTACATGGGTAAATGAGATCATCAACAAGAATATTGGATATTTCTATATAATTATTCTTAAAGGTTCTCTATATGATATCACAGCATTAATATATCATCATCAACTATTGTCTATGTAGAGATATAGAGGAGTAATGTCTACCTGAGTCTATGATATAAGCATTAATATATCATCAACAACTATTGTCTATGTAAAGATATAGAGGAGGAAGCGTAGAACCAACCGTCCGATTCCCTCCTCAGGTCAACACAGGAGAACCAGAACCAGGACTGATCGGGGCAGACTGTCAGAACCTGCTGCAGTAAAATGAGAGGTTATCTAAGGGGATTCTGGTGCTCGGAAACACTACCGCTTTTGTCCACAGAGACCGCCAAAATCAACACAAAATGAAAGTTCCTTGTCGTAGCTTTAAGGGATGGTTACCAAATATTGAGATAACAGATAATAAAATAATAAACATAATAGTAAAACACTAACACACAACAAAAAATGTCACTTCATGACTTGAAATATACATGTTGGTCAAACCTGCATTTTGCAGCACAAGTTTGAGAGAGAAATATCTCTGGTGGGAACTTTGACAGCATTCTCAGCCTCCTACTCGTCCGCTCTCCGTCACTCAGTGATCTCATTCAAATTCACAGAAACCTGTGTTCTCTCTCTACAGGCAACGCAGCTGTGGTGAAGCCGTCAGAGCTCAGCGAGTACTCGTCCCTCCTCCTCCGGGCTCTGCTGCCTCGCTATCTGGACAAGGTCTGAACACCAGCTGCTATTGTTGATGGAATAATGCTCAGAGCTGCTGTAATGTCAAAACCTCGTACCAACACGGTGCATCACATCAGATGTGTCAGGAACACCAGTGCCAGTCATGCTTTATATTTTCATTAGTTACCCTGTGTAGTTGACATAGTTGTATATTAAAAAAAAAAAATAAAAAAAATATGCAAAATAAAACTATTCTCTTTATTTCCAGGATCTGTACCCAGTTGTAACAGGTGGAGTGACAGAGACCCAGGAGCTGCTGAGGCTCAGGTTTGACCACGTCTTCTACACAGGCAGCGGCACCGTGGGGAAAGTAGTGATGGAGGCTGCAGCTCGTCACCTGACCCCGGTGACCCTGGAGCTGGGAGGAAAGAGCCCCTGCTACATCGACAAGGACTGTGACATCAGAGTCGCCTGCCGGTAACAAGCCACTCATCACAGTAGTCCATATCTATCTGCAGTGGTCACGCACAGAGCCCAATGACATAAAGACACAATAAGAATACAGCACTGTGGTCTTGATGGCCTGTGGAGGTTTAGCACTTTGACCAAAGAGGCAGCAGCTTTAAGCACGACAGCTGATATGTCTGCAGTCCTGTTAAAGTGTTAGTATGAAGCTTACTACCTATGAATACATGGAGCTCATCACACTAACCTGAAGTGATCATGATTAAGTGTTATTATGGAATAGTGAGGTGAATGATCTATTGGAGCCACATACTGTAGTTGACTTTGGTATCAATAGTTCTCAGCA
>CAKALU010035279.1:0-60809 GCA_916700995.1 Hozukius guyotensis
CCAACAAAATACATAGACTACAGGCAGACTTTAACCTCCAGTTTACCTAATAATAATAATAATAATAATAATAATAATAATAATAATAACAAAATCAATTAATTAATTAAAATGCGCGAGCTGCAGATGTTGAAAAACTTAAAAATATATATTTATATAATTTTCTAATTATGCACAGAAAACTTGCGTCAAAAATCAGATGCTTCAGTAATGTGTCTACATAAACTCACTTTCAAACCAATGAGGTAATTTTTAAATAATCAATACGGGTGACCATTAATTCTGTCTTACTTTGAAAAAATACTGATATAATTATGCTTCTGTGTGTTTAGATTTTTTTTTATAACACTTTCTGTCATCAAAGAGAGCAGCTCTTCTTTTCTACAGTCTTGTCTCAAACACTTCCTTCCTCCAGAAGTATTTCTTGTTGTACCAACTTCATCATGTAACAGTAAAGGCTGACCCAGAAGAAACAGGCTGTTTATGACCCTTCAGCCATCATTTCAGAGGGAGGGGGGGTGATATGAGAGGGGAGGACAACTATGATGAAGCATCTTCACACATCTCCACACTGCAAGCTCTTCCAGCAAAATACAACACATCCTACACTATGCAAACAGATTTTTTTTTTTTGTTAAAACAAAATTCAGAATGCCTTTATTTGTTTTTTCTTATGTCCAAAAGTAACTCAAAATTACTCATTTACTCATAATTCATGCTGTGAATACCATCACATATTTTCCCAACACAATCTCACAGCAGTTTGTGAAATAGTCACAAAATTTAATCTATTTGATTCATGTACATAGACAAGAATTTTTTGTGTCGCTTATCATGACTTTCAACAACGTATTTTTTGTCTTTTTTCAGACAAAGGTCCAGCAACACGTGACTAACGTGTCAATTTCTGCTCCAGTCTTTTCAAAATAAAACTACTCAGTTAGGTTCAGGAAAAGATGGACTTGGTTAGGCTTAGGCAAAAAAAAATATTTAGTTAGCTTTAGGAAAAGATTGTGGTTTGAGTTAAAATAACTCTGAAAGTGCTGTAACTTGGAAGTTACGTGACAAATCTACTTTGACTTGTGGTTTCACCGCTCTTTATACTTCCCGGTTCACAATTAAGTGGATTACATACAAACTGATTCCGTGCTGACCATCACAAAAAAAAACGTGAAACTCGTGTCTATGTACACGAAACATTACATTCAATTTTGTGACTATTTCACAAACTGCTGTGCGACTGGGCTGTCACCACACAATAATTATGAATTATGTTTTAACATCAACCTGCTCAAAGACATCAGATGAAAATTAGCCCTTTGGCTTAACGTGGCTTATTCACATCATACTAGTTAAAATGTATTATCCCTCATAAATAATGTCCGAGTGAAGGAGAAATAGAGTCTAGAACCAGCCTGCCTGATGG
Organism: Hozukius guyotensis; assembly: GCA_916700995.1. Lineage (NCBI taxonomy): Eukaryota > Metazoa > Chordata > Actinopteri > Perciformes > Sebastidae > Hozukius > Hozukius guyotensis. The sequence continues at coordinate 1,427 of CAKALU010035279.1, forward strand.
ACTGCTGTGGTGTGTGTACATTTTGAAATGTTTTTAGTATAATTGACCTGATAAGCTATTTGTTTCCTAATTAAGGTTACTGTGACACAGCAGTCTGTACTTAACTTGAGAAGAGTCAGCTCCTCGGTTAGTAAAACAGTGAGGTAATGTTTCTTATGTCAAGGGACATTTTCAAGCTGTGATTTGTGGTTTACTGCTATTTGCCATCGTTGTAACTTGGTAGAGTCAGAGCATCTAAATGTGGACAAAGTAGGAGTCAACACAGCTGTCTGTGATAGGCTGAGAGACACCTGTCAATAAGGCGATCACATCCCCAAACATACTTTACTTTAAGCCTTTTTAATCTCCTTTAAAATAACTGAAGTGAAATTAGCTTTTGAGGCCCAAAACTCAGACTGTTGTCAGGTTGTAAGGTTGGGGAAAGATCACGGTTACAGTAACGCTAATCAATCGGTGGACTGTGATGAGGACGTGAACTCTGACCTCCACGTCCATACTTTACGTGTCGTAGAGTACTACAGGAACGGGTCCAAAAGAGTTCCCTCCTCTGGAAGTCAATGGGTTTTTAGTTAGATGCTTGAAATAAGGTTTGTAGTTAACACAAGCTGAAGAGATTTGAACATTTTAGTCTACGATATAAAATACATCAATAAATATCCCACTCATGAATTTTGAAGCTTTTATGTGTCTTAAATAAGGCGGTTGCTAACAAGTGGCTAAATGAGACTACTAAACGTCACCACTCATGCAAGCGTGGTGTAATTCATTTATAGCCTAACGTTAGCTTTTTACTTCTGGTGATTGCATTCACACTTCAAAAATCATAAAAGTGGTGTTCATTTGTGAAGATTATCTCGCTGAACGAAACGTGTAAGTATCATAAACGTGTGTTTGCCACAGAGGTTATTTTCTGCAATAATCCAAAACCCAATAGAAGAATCACATTGGCTTTTTGTTGAGGGAACCAGGGCGAAACTAACTTCTTGGTTGGCCAGCAAAAAAGCGTTATCCCTGCACCACTCTATTACAGTAAATACCTGTACGGCACACACATCTCCCTGCACTGTCACTGAAAGTTGATAGTGGACATATATCATGCACTGAGAAATCGTCCATCTTTAATGTTCTTACCTGGGATACTGGGCCAAACTGCTAGTTTATAACACTGTTTCTATTTCAGGTAGCATTAAATATTTAGCTTACAATATCCAAACCTATTAACAATCAGCTGGCTAACCATTTGGGTTTGATAAGTGCTCTGTCTGATGAGAACAGAGCGTTTTGTTGCTTTAGAGAACTCCATATGAACTGGGAAAGTTTGTAACCAAACTGAAAAGAATCACATTATTGTTTTCTGACCTTTGCCTTCTCTCAGTTCCTGTGTCAATATCGTCCTCTCATACATACTTGTGTGTTGTCCTTGAGCAATGGTACAGCTTCTGATCTCCTATTTTAGCTTATCTCTCTCTCCGACTGATGCTCCTGGTTTTGCCAGCTGTGTTGTGGCCATGGCAACCAACAAACACCAACCCACATAGTACCAGACACCATTCTCAGTAACTTTCACTTCGTTGGGAATTTTTTTTAACAACCGAACCATCCACAGAACCTAAATTGTTTCCTTGTCATCTTTTAAAACAGATCACATTTGGAAAACAAACACAACGCAAAAGAACTGGACTGAGATGGAAATCTACAAAGCCACTGGGACAGATGTGTCAGAGTCAGACGGCCGGACACATTTAGTCTTCAGCATTATTAACGGAAACTTTCTCAAACAACTCTTCCAACTTGAACACGATGTCTTGATTTTGGGACACATTTGTATTTTCCTGAGCTTGTGTGCTTCCCATTCAAGACGAATGGATGTTCAACAGGCCAAAGACGCTGGCAAACTGCCACTGGTGGACACACACACACACACACAGACTGCCTGAAGCATTCAAGTATCACAGTCAAAGTGGGTTTTCCCCCTCTTAACGGAAGTGTCCACTCAGCGCTTTTCTTCCCATCATGCTCTTCCCCTGGAACCGATTACAGCACTGACATGTCTCAATTTGTTTTACACACCGCCTCTGTACGTCAGAGGAAGCAGGGCAGGTACAGTTAGATGGCAGCAGTGTGTGTTGTTGTTTACTGCTTGTGCAATTACAGTCATTGTGTGGGCATTTTCTGTGTGTGCATACTGTGTGTGTGCACGCACGTAAGTGTGAGTTTGGGTGTATCTAGCAGAGATAGATGGTGACTTCACCATCTGGAAATCTAGTCTGTCTCTCTCTGTGCAAAAAACTGCTGACCCGTGATTCAACTCTTCAACTCCGCAAGGAACAGCGAGAGAGAGAGGGTAAGGAGGAGAGGACGAGGGAGGCAGGAGGCGCGCGGTGTTAAAAGTGCTTGTCATGAGGAGAAGAATCAGTGTGTCAGACTACTTTGTTCAGCCATCAACAAGAGTCCATGAAATAAGAGTACATGTGCACATATGCATAAACACTCACACTCACACTCACACACACACACACACACACACACACACACACACACACACAGTCTGCTCACTGTTATTCGCGTACATGACTGATGTTGTTTCCCTCAGAGCCAGACAGTGGCTGACATGTAGGGAATAAAATAAATGTTGTTTTAATGAAGTGTGAGCTTGTATGACTGACATACTCTTCTCTCTGCACAATATACTGCATAAAACATGCAAATAGTTATACATGTAATAGGTAAATTGCAGCATATGTACAGCGACTTGAGAGGAAATGCTAACACAACTAAGGCCTAGTCCACAAGGGTATTTCTGTAAACAGTGTTTTTTTCCTCCTTCGTTCACAAAAACAATAATGTCCACAGAAGCATAGTTTTAAAAAAAAAGAAATCTCCATCCAGATGAAAACGCAAAAACACAGTTGAAGTTCTGTCAAGGTCAGTGGGAGGTTGGGCCACACATACACCGGCGACGGGGTCTGTGTCGTGGGAGTGTTGCATTGGATAAGTACAGTAGCAGTGACCTCCTTAGCGCATTCTGACGCCTCACCTCCTCAATATAGTGGAACAGCTGATTGTAACATGAAAGTGAAACTTAACGCACCGGACACAAACGGCGGTCTCTTGGATGAAAGCCTTGTGTTTATTGGACCAATCCACCTCCCTTTCTGCCAGCCCGGTGTGTCTCTTTTGCTTTTTAAACCACATCACCACAGCACTTTCCCTGTGCGTTTACTGTGGCCACGGATGGGTTGCATGGTAGTTAATGAAAAGCCCGGTGCGTCTAATACCGACGCTGAAGGGTGCCTTTTGCGGCGGTATCGAACGTTGATGACCGTGACAAAGCGTCGGTATTTGACGCCCTGGGAATGAGAACGGTCTGGGTTTGAAAAATCATTCATTATCTTCGCTAGAAGACTGCTTAAAGTGCAATTTATTTTTCGTTGTTATAAGAAAAGAACCCCAAGTTATGACCTGTAACCAAATGCGGGATAAACTGAAAAAGAGCTGGATATTTAGCATTAGCAACAATGCAACATTTTCATGGCAGACATTTTGACGTCATGGCAGGAAAACCACAGGTGTAACTAATAATGGGCATGCTTACTGGGGCATTTAAAGGGACAGTGTGTAGGATTTGGTGGCATCTAGTGGTGAGGTTGCAGATTGCAACCGACTGAAAATTCTCCTGTGTGCCGAGCATGTTGGAGAATTATGGTGGTCGATGCAAAAATGCGAATGGCCCTATCTAGAGCCAGTGTTTGGTTTTGATTCTACGGTAAAGTAAACAACTTATTAATATTATATTCCATTTCTGCCAATAGATCCCCCTAAATGCTACAAACTGGCCCTTTAACTGGAACGGAGCCATGGTTAATGTTACTGTTATATATCTGCCTGAATAAAATGAGAATTATTCAGTAACTTGTTGAAAGAAGTGTTAGTTCGACCAAATCCAAAGCCTAAGATGCTACTGTATGCATGTTTTGTGCATTTTACAATCCAAGGGCAAAGGCTGGTCTATCCCATATAAAACACACCATGTACTATTGGTGTAGCAAATAATGTCCTCACGACCTCCTTTCAGCTTCAGCGGGGTTTGATTGTTGAACACAAAGACGCATTTGTGTCTTTTGTCCTGTGTTTTGCTGATAAATGTACACTGATCCATCATGATAAGCCTTGTGATCTCCGATAGGACTCAGGCTGAGAAATAAGCCAGCAGCGCCGAGGGAGACAGCAAAACCCAGTCTGCTATTCCTCTTCCTTCCACTCTGTCTTTTCTTATTTCTTCCTCAGGAACACATAAGCACTGATACATGCATAAAGAAAGACAATCACACACCCTTCCACTCTCCATATTAACATGGCTGCCTTCTGTCCCAGAGGAGCACTAAGGCATCTGACCAGTCGGCCAATCTGGTTTGAAGATTGATGGCCCCCACGGCCAACGGAACACATTCCTGCTGAATGAACAACAAATTATCTTCAAATGAAAACTCCACTACCTTACCCCCAGTGCTTTCTCTAGAAACACAGAGATCCCACTGACCCGGGAAATATTTTGTTTTTCCATACGCAGCGGACTCACATTAAGGTGGAACGTCTATAAACTAAGCACCGTCACTGGGCCTCTTCTTGTCAGTTCTTTCACTCTCTAATTCCACGCATACAGACAAAAAGAAATATTTCTTAAACATAAGCCGCTTTTAAAATCCTTCTATTGTACAGGTAGCTTTGGTAACACTTTATAATAACCATCATTTATAAATGGTAAATTGATAGTTAATTCAACCTAAATAGTTATTTTACTGTTCACAAACTACGAAGTGATAATTAATAATGTTTAATAATTATTAGTAATGCTATAATTTGTTATTTCAACAGTTTATTGTTGCACATATCATAACAGTTTATATACTATGTATCTGTTCATGATTATTATTATTTGTAAATCTTGCAAATAATTGCATTGCTTGTTCAACATATATAAACATTACATAGATTTGTAACACTTTGTTAATGGTTAATAATTGGTTTGTAAACCATCTATAAACATTATTTGGATGCTATTATAAAGTTGCAACTGATGATTATAATACCGCGTTAAATGGTTAATAAATACTTTGTAAAGCATCTTTAAACATGATTTAGATTGATAGTTAACACTTCTCTATCTTTTTAATGTTTATAGATGCTTTACAAACAATTTGTTAAAGGTTTACAAATCGTTTGGTAATCAATACTTAATATAGTATATAAAAGGCTATAATGTGTGCAACAATAAATTGTTAATAAATAGTTCACTAATGTAATCAGAATGTAATTGTTATCGTCTCTTATCAGCTATGATACAATATAGAATTTATAAACTAATTATTTCATATTACACAAACTAATGATAAAATAACAGAAATTATAGCATTACTAATAATTAGGAAACATTATTAATTATCATTTCCTTGTAAGTTAACATTAAAATAACTATTAACTAAGTTTAATGTACTATCAATTTACCATTTATAAATGACAGTTATTATAAAGTGTTTCCGTAGCATTAATTTCATCCAAAAAGATGCTTCGGTGTACTTTTGAAACACTGTATGTCTTTGAATGAATTTCTAAAATTACAATATATAATTACTTACTATAATATTACTTGGCATACCGGAAATGTTTTACATACATATTATAATATTGTAATATATTATGCAGTTAGAGTTCTAATGTGACATTGTGATTGTCTAATGAATGTCTGTATGTGTTCATGTATGTACATTTTTTTAACAATTTGAGTATTTTCTGTTTATAATGGAAAAACACCAATAAAAAAATGTTTCCAAAAAAAAACGTTTCTCTCTTCCGTGTCTTTGCTGTTGGTCTTGGCCATGCTGCACAGCAGACCTTGAGCTGAACAATAGAGAGAAACGGCACGTCTCACAAAGACACACCCAAAGTAACTTCCACAAACCCCTATTGTACCATTACAAAATGAGCATTTGGATATCAGAAGATACAGCAGGTTACAACACCAAAGTGAGTCCAACAGATGAGAAAACGCTCCTGTTGTTTTATGTTTTAATTCTCAGAGGAAAGAGAGGAAAATTGTATTAACTGTCCAACGGGGTGTCAAGTGGGAGGCAGGATTATGAAGAAAGATGAGCTACCGGTGTTACGAAACTCAATCAGCAACAATTTTTGGAGACGGTTGGACACTTTGCATATTAAAGTTGGCTCACAGTGTGCACATTTCCGCTGAAACACTCCCTAGGTTTGATGACTCACAGATAAGAGGCAGAGAGATGAGGATGAGGAGAGGTTATGGACTGGTCACACACAGAGAACCAATGTTAATTTCGTAACCAAAAACTATAACTAAATTTGTTCGTCAACAACCTTTTTTTCCGTGACTGAGACGAGACAATACTGATGTCATTAAACACTAACTGTGACTATATCAATGTAAAATAGGCGTTGGTGTACCAAACTTGTGACCTTAGTGATGCTGATTGAATGAACCCTTAGATGTTGGTTCTATGAATGTCATTTACAATCTCCACAGGTTGTCCGGTAAGAACATGAAGATGATGGTGATGTATCAATTAGTCCAGGTCACACACACTCTCTTTGAGATACCACTCATTTATTGACTGAAGATGGTTTGTAAATCCTTGTTTGAATAGTGTGCTTAATTCTCATGGACGCACAGGAAAGACCATATCAATAAATAAAGAAAAGAGTCCAGAAAGGTGCAACACTGATGCTGAGCTGAGTTGGAGGACAAAATGAGGATTGTGATCTGCGCAGAAGGTGATTGGAATAACAGCACTCTCTGATCATGTGAAGACCATGCGCCAAGCCACAGACTATTGGTCCGTGCATGTGATCAATGCATGGGCTGGTGAGGGGATGCTTTTGGGTTGAAACTGCTGCACCTTCTGAACAATCAACGTGCAATATTGTTTACGAAAAAAGACAAGACTAAGGCTTCATCCACACTAATAAGTTTTTCGTTTTGAAAAGCATAACTTTTGCTACATTTAGCGTCCACACTACTCCGGCGTTTTCAAGTGTTTCCTAAAACTGTGACGTTTGAAAACGCTTATCAGTTAATAACAGTTTTCATTGACTAAATCCATACTAAAATAGTTACTGTTTTCTTTGACTAAGATAAGACTGATATGCCCAGACTTGTAGCCTACTAAAAAAATAGGCTGAGGTTGACTAAATATGATAAAACTAAAAAATACATTTGACACAGGACTAAGACTAAATAAAAAAAATGCTGACAAAATTAACACTACAGAAAATGCAGGTTAACGACAGATGGTGGCCATTTCAAGTGACAGGCAGAAAACTGGAATTCAATGTAAAATAAACGAAGGAAAAGCAACTCTCTGAACAACCGAATCAGAATCAAAAGTTGGTATTAACCTTTTTTAAGCTTTCAGACGTTTCTTTTCACAGACAATGATAATTAATGGTTGTGAGTGAACTAAGTGCAGCTGCTATGACCTTCAACCTCTGAATAATGTTTTCTTTGGTCAATGTTGGTCTCAAATTCACAACCCGCAGAGGATAGAGACACTCCCTGCAAACACAGGTGGTGGACCGTATTCCGCTGGACTCTCTATCTCTCTGAACATGTTTGAGTAAACACCGGCCACCTTGCAAATAATATAAAAGGGAGCAGTTGGAGCTTAGTCAGCAGATATGGGACTACATCCAAGAGAGAAAGAGAGAGAGTGAGAAAGTGGTACTACCAGCTGCAGTCTCAGTTATTAATACACACTGGTATTCAGACAACCTTGAATCAACTACACACACACATGCACAAACACAAATACACAAAGAAAAAAGATTTACTGCTTGAAATAATTCTTGTCTGCTGGAATTGAGTGGGATGAATCATTAATACGTTTACTCTCCATTTTCCAAGTTATATGAATAAATATCGCAGCAGAGGCGACATTAAAAAACAATGCCACACATGGTGTCATTTGCAAAAAGCTAAAAAAAAATGTAATTAATAGAATTAATCCATCCTGTAATAGTGTTGTCAGCAACAGTCTTAACTTGCTCTTTGTTTAAACCTGCAATAACTGATTTGTTTTGGCCACTTCTGGGCAACTCAAACAAGTTGTGGACACAACATTGACGTATCGTAACCTTTGAAGTTGAACTTGTTAGCAAACAGTTGCTTATTTACACATCCAGCAGTTATTGATCAACATTATCATTCATTTGGAGTCATGTTTCTGTCCACCTGATGAATGTATGTCCAATATTTGCTGTCTTTTAGCTCTGTTTTTGGTCTCCACCAACACCTGAGCAGGGTTGAAAATTAGCACCAGCCCTCTAGCCAAATGCTGATAAAATATGTAAGTAGCTGCTCGATTTGCTTCACTCACCAGACAAAAAAACAATGGTATATGGTATAATGGTAATCTATTGAGTGGCTGGTAGATTTTGGAATCAAATAATTAATTTCCTACTGCTCCTGAGGAAAATATGTGGTCACGTGGCTACAGTGGGCGTGGCCTCCAGTACATTACATTTAGTGTCAACGAACAGTAGTAATGATAATAGTAATATATTCTCCTCCCGGTACTTGCAGTAACGTTTTTGCTTTTGCTTTGCACCAGGTTCCGGGACACCACGTCAGTGATGGATCGTTTAATATTCCTCCGTAAATGTTGCGTCGCCGCTCGCTATGCGTCGCCGCTATGCGTCGCCACTATGCGTCGCCATTATGCGTTGTTGTTTATCAAGGTCAAGGTTGTTTATTAAGGAATTTTTTCCATCAGGTCGCAGATATCTAATTTTCTTATGAAAATGATCTTAGCAAATGTAATGGAATAATAAATATCCTCCCCCAAAAGACAACAATAACTCACTATTAATGTGCATGAGAGACATTTCCTGTGTTCTTGTGGAAGTGTTGATGAAGAACAAACGCGTAGACTTTACAGATGTTTTTGTCAAGGCAGATGTGAAAGAGAGGACAGAGGGAGAGGTAGAAATATACAGAGACAGTCAAACACACACAGATGTTGGCTTGCTATCAGCTCGAGCAGGCTGTGTGAAGTAAGTTATGTTCTGGCTGTTGCAGACAATTCTTCAAAGATACTATCTCTGTCTCTGCATGGACGGCTGAAGGAAGAACTTCTAAATCAGTATGTATATATACACATATATATATACGTATATATGTTCAGAGTTGAATACTGGAGCAACAAATCACAGCTCTCTTCTTAATATCTAGCCAAATACACTGAGACAATCTGAAGCTGCAGACAAGTTAATATCCATCTGAAAATAGGTCAACTTCAGATGCCTTTGATGGAACTCACAGTCTGATACTAAACAGCTTGAAAAGAACTGGTGATTCATCAGTTTCTTGTCAATTTTTTTGTTAACTATGGCCTTGTGTTGGTCATCATCATAACATCCATCAATTAAAAACGGAGACCTTAACCCCATGTAACCTACATCAGTTTTTAGTACCATGTATATTATGAATCTACATGAGAACATTTATTGCAACCTTAAACTGTGAGGAAACATGTAGGTGCTGTTTGTTATTTGCACAGGTCATGTTCAGAGGAAGTGCAGAACATTGGGATGGAAATAATACAAAAGAGACATCATATAAACACACAAAACCAGAATAGACTCTTCTCTGATAAGGATAGTCTACTGGTAAAACAAAGGTTATAAATAGGAGGAATAAACAGAGTGAGATCAACCTCTTTCTGCCTTCAGCCAACACTTGACTCTTCCCAAGTTTCTTCAGGCGTACAACAGGCTCTGATAATTTATGTCTGTGCCCTAAACCACATTAAAAAGAGCAACAAAAAGAAAGAAATCTAATCCAACCAGCTCTAAGCCATGGCAAATTATCAGGCACAGAGGATCAGGAACAGTACGATAAAAGAACCTAGATAATGAAGTGAAACGCAACAAAGTGTGAACAGTGAAAGTAACCCAGTCAAGGCTACAGCAGGATATGACGGCTGGTGGTGATGGAGAGGCTGCGGAGGCTGCTTTGATTGTAAATTGTGATTTTTGATTTGACATACTATAACATTGTAGACATATAATACACTATAATATGACTTTTTCATGACATTTTTTAACATACTATACTATAACTTTTTTTTTGAACATTCTATACTATGACTTTTATGAAATTTGTTGAATACTATACTATGAATTTTTTGTGTTCCAGTCTGCAGAGGCTGCCATCTGACACACACAGACACACACACGCAGACACACACACACACACACACACACACACACACACACACACACAGGAAATAAGACACTCTTAATGATGAATGATGATATAGTGAGAAATAAATAGGTGAGTAAGCCTCAAGTTCCAGTTAATTATTATTATGAGGCCAACAACCACCAAACTAAACAGAAAATAATTAGATCCAAAAAACATGAAATGATGAGAGCCTCCTTGCCACTTGGAGACGTGTAACCATGGTAACCCGTGCCAACATCATTTGATCAAAACGACGGTTGGTGAGAATCAATAGTCTGAATTAATTTGAAATATATATTATGCCTAGCAAAGTGAAATCTTACAATTACTTTTAAATTGAAGCGTTATTGTCGTCACAGAGCTGTCTGCCAACGTCATTACAGCATTGCATTGTGGGATATTCATGCCACCGTAAAGTCCAGTGTTGCGTACTATAATATTTCACCAGAAATAGTATGCATACTAAGTTTGCGGACATACAAAAGATCTCACTTACTGTTTTAGCGAACTAAATAGCATGTTAGTATGGAATTTCGGACGCAACCATAAACTGCAACAGGAAATAACCTGGGACACATTTGGAATTTTTACCTTTACAACTGTGAAATGGTACATAAGCAGTAGGCATATAAATAAAAATAACAAAAATAAAAGGCATTCAACATACAGTACATGTAGAAAGCAAAAAAAGGGTCTGTTTCCTCCCACCCTCCCATAGTGGACTAACTGCTTGACTCTCAGGCTCCAGTGATCTAACATTGCCCTCCATCTTCATCTTGTCCTTGTCACCTGCTCATAATGAGCCAGAGTCAGTCAGCCAACCAGCAAAATAAAGTAGCTAACAGGGAGTCAGAGCGGGGCAAATGACTCTGCTGGCAAGAAAACTGAGAAGAACACCGAAACAGATATGAGACAGAGGAAGGACTGCATATGTGTGTGTTGGGTTCACCGGCTGGTCAATTGAAAGTGTTTCACAAAAAGGAAAAAAAGCAACATTCTTGGCTTGTCCTCACATAAAAAAGGGGTTTCTCTACAAGAAAAGGTTTAATCTCATAAACCAATGAAACCTTGTCCTTTCCTTTGCTCCCTACTTTTTCTTAACAAAATGTATGCGGTTTCAATTATTCTGGTTAATTTAAACAACTGTCGTGTTTTAAATCTAATGTGTCCTGTGGTCCCTGGATATGGAGGATGAAACCTGCCAAATCAAAAATAAATGAATAAATAAATGAATGACTCTATAAATAAATAAATGTCATTAAATGTAGCATAAATAATATAAAATATAAATGTAGCCATTAATGAATTGGTAAAATGTGACATAAATTGATATTTGTGTTTTAATTGACCTATTTATTTATATATCTTTGTATTAATTCCCTTATTTATTTACTCTTCTGTTTAATTTTCCATTTTATTTATTTATGTATTTATTTTTATTAATCTAATTATTTAGTATTATTTAATTAAAAAATGATTTATTTATTTTTGCATTTATTTTTTATTCATCTATTTTGCACTATTTTTTCTTTATTTTATATTAATTTTTACCTCTTAATATTACTTTGCTACATTTAATGACATATTTTTTTATTTTTTTATTTATCAAGTCTTTTATTTATTTATTCATTTATATTTTATTTTGGCAGGTTCCGTCCTCCATACCTGGATGGAAGCATGTCTGTACCTGTGTTTATGTAAAAGCATGTGTGTGTGTGTGTGTTAAATGGGGGGGTATAAGGACGTAGCTCAGTCATGCGGCCTCCTGCTGCAGAGTGAGCGCTCAGCACTGCCCACCATGATGAAGTACCAGACACATTCCAGCACTTTAATAACAAATGGGCTGACAGGGAATGATGATGGTGGGGTATGGGCTCAGTCATCAAGCGTAATAATAGATTATTTTAACATTGTGGTTTAATCTCATGTATCTCATGCTGTGACGAAGCTTTGATGATGAGAAGTTACAATACATTTTTAGTCGAAAACATTTGGAACATGTGAAGTCAGCAGAATCATTGCAGATTATAGTTCCCCATATACTTTAATTGAGCCCAGGAAAAATAACAAGAGACTATGCAGCCAAGTAGAAGATTGTTCTACTTTCATTCAGTTTTTTCAACATCTCTCTATCTTCTATCTGTTTACTTTCCATCAGGACTCCCTTGCAGATCTCAACCTTCTATTTCTAGTTCCACATGTTGCTCTTGGAGGACGGCCCAACTTCACTTCCGACATGAAGAACCACACGAAAAAACAAACACTGTTCGTCTTTATCAGAGACGCAGAGGGAGAGATGACCACAGTGGCAGTGGGCAGGAGCTCCGCTGATCTGAATCCGATGACATTTGACCTCATTTTTCCCGCCATCTGACAGGTCATTAAGGGCTGGACTGAACGCCATCAATCAACAACTAACAGATTACCATCAACTCACATTATTACCTCCCACCAAATAGTTATTTGAAAGCAAAAACACTTTATCCATCATTTTATCAATTAGTTATCAAAAGACTATTTTCATGAAAAAATGGGCCTGCAGGTACATGACAGCAATCAACCTTGTGACCTTTATCTACCGTTCTGAAACGTTTGTTTTATAGAATCTTAATGCGTATATAATTCTCAAAAAAAGAGCTAAAGTTACGTGAATTAATGGTCATCTATCAGCTAAAAGTGGAGAATGAGTTATCTACAATGGAAAATGTTTACCAGTTATGAAAAACCATTAAGAGAGGAAAAAACATGAGAACAAATAGTCAGGCATGACAGGAAGTGAGTAAATCAAAGCGCTGACCTCTGTGTATCAGTAAATCAGCGTGGAGCCGTTTCTAAAAATTACTGGTCAACAGAATGTGTGACGTTAAGCCTCAAAATAGACAATTTAACTTTGGCTATAACACAACCTGTAGAGAACTTAGTGTTCTACAACAATGACCACACAGCTGCAGATTCCATCTAGACTGATAAGTGAAACCAACAGTATTTGAATCATGGACCCATAGTCTGTTGGGGTTGGTAAGGGTGAGTAAGTTTGCATTATTTGGTCCAGCTACATCGTGGCACCCCTTTGCTAAACATGCAGTGTTGTGGTGGGTAATATGCAACCATAACAACCCACACTATGACTCTGAGGTCAAACTATCTAAAGGCAACAATGAAATGAAAAATGACTTCCGCAACTTCAGTAAGCATCCACATCAAAACTTTTAATAACATATGGAAAAACTTCTCATTTCTATTTTCTTACTGTATCAAATGCAATTTTTAACCTTTTAAGACCAACCCTTTTTAAAAAAATAACCCTAACCCTAATACCATCATTCAAAACAGTGTTAATCATTATTTTTACCTCTAACCCACTGGCTGGCAGGTGTGTTTTAAGGGGTTAAAAAGCCTTCATGAGTCCTGTTAAATTAAAATGACATTAAATTTCATTAAGGGCACATAGTTACTTGATTAGGACTTGGAATTTAGACTTGTTGGTGACTTGGGGTTTGACTTGGAACTTGTTGGTCCTGACTAGGGCTGAACTTGGGATTCATTGGTCTTGGCTTGGGACTTCACTTTGGACTTCTTGGTATTGATAAGAGATTTGACTTGGTACTTGTTGGTCTTGACTAGATCCCTGACTTGGGACTCGTTGGTCTTGACTTGGGGTTTGACTTGGAACTTGTTGGTCCTGACTAGGGGCTGGACATGGGACTCATTCGTCTTGACTAGACCCCTGACTTGGGACTTGTTGGTCTTGACTAGATCCCTAATTTGGGTCTCATTGGTCTTGACATGGGACTTCTCTTTGGACTTCTTTGTATTGACAAGAGATTTGATCTGGACCCTTTACATGTGATTTGTTGTTTGACATAGGGCTTGACTCGTTGCTTGTTGGTCTTGACTAGACCGCTGACTTTGGACTTGTTGGTCTTGACTTGGGGTTTGATTTGGAACTTGTTGGTATTGACTTGGGACATCATTGAAATTTGAGACTTACTTATTCATTTCAAAACAATGACTTTGCCCCCCTTCTTGGATTTACAAATAACAAGTGTAACCCCGTGCTGCTGCCTGGATCATCTTCAGAATATGGTGTTTGCGAAGCTCAATAATTTGTTGTCACTTTCTACATGTGTGGCCTGGCCTGCCAACGGTTGGACAGCCCCTCTCTGTATTATGTCCCACCCCAACATCTTGTTTCAACCAAAAATACATAAGCAAGTCATATACTTCTTCACTGCAATGTTAAATTACTTTTTGAAATATAATTTTGGATCCCACTTAGTATCACATGCTATATACTACTTTACCAATGGTAATGCCAATGTGAGAGGAAGTTAACAGTGTCCTCACTAATTCCACCATTCTTGAAGTCTACTCAAAACACAAGATTGCAATCATCAGACCAGTAGCGTCCACAGAGGGAATTTAAACAGTTTATCATAGGGCCTACTTCCCTGTTATTTCTATATTTCTATCTTTGACCTTGTTCAAACTGAAACTGACAAAAAATATTACCCTCTAGTGAGATCGTAAAATTTCCACTTTGGTTGTACTTGTTTTGTCCTTTCAATTGCTCTTTATCTCCTGGGTCTTGCCCCTCAAACACTGGGTCATCCAGGCGTGCCCCAGTTGGGAAAGCCCTTTCTGGTTAGAGGGCAGTGGGTCTCTGGGCAGACCAGTCCATGGAAAACCACAGAGGCCACAGGCTGAAGAGAGTGGGAAAAGGACACTAGCTCTTCTAATGGAATCATAATAGAGAAAGACATTCATCTGTGTCCGCACTGCTTTACTATCAAAACAAACAGACCTGAGATGTATCTGAGCAGTTAATGGGCCAGTCAGTGGGATCACTTGTCCATTTTTAATCATGACTGCCATCACTTTCTGCTCTCCTGCCTCCTTTACTCCACATGCAGCCCTGAAATGGAACCTGTGTAAGATTTTCTATGAATATACGGCATCAGTGAGTCCATATGTACCTGTCATTAGCACCACATGAGTGGTCAAATGGTATTCAGAGTAAAAACACATAAAAGTCAGGTTTAATGGCAACAAAACCAGCCCCAGACATGGTCAGAGACATACTGACTAGAGAACATAGAGAAGTAGTGCAACCTCAATACACATTTAAGAGGTTTGTTAACAGAAATAAACTTAAACTTTGATGGATCTAACTGGGGGCAGCTCACCAGATTTAAAGGTGACTAGGTGGTCATTCCTTGTCTGGGACAACTGATTTACGACGGCCAATGACCCAAATCATTAAAGAGTAAGTCCACCCTCAAATTCTGCTAGGACCCTCCCTTCCAGTACATTTTTTAACAATGCAACAGAGAAGTTGGGGGTAAACATCTGTGTGAGGCGTGTAGTCTTTTGGCTACCTGTGTGATGATGCGGAGGATGAGGGGAAGCGGGGACACTGACTAACCACTGCTCAGTGTAGCATGGATAGTGACGTGCGTGGCTATGCCAAGAGCAGCTACTGTCAGACTCTTTGTTTCTCCATTGGAAAGACTGGAAGTCTAGCAGCGACTAAAAGCACATTTATGCCCCTTTGAGAGAGTCGCTGTGTGGGTACCTGTGTTGTAGCTGAACTAGCAGCTCTACTACGAGAAGTTCTCCCACTGTGTCATAGAAATAGCAAAATAGACTGGAGGGAGCTTTAAGAGGCAAATCTGGCACACGCTTTTATTGTTGGGAAGAAGCCAAAGTTGAGGGTTTGGTGCACAGGTGCTTTAATGTCGCGTGTAGCCTCAGGTGGTTTGTCGTTTAATAATTCACGTCACTTGTCCCTGTGGGTCAGTCCCTATTCATAGGACATGTATCTGGGTCCAGACGAAGTAGGCTAGTCTCAATATAGCAAATTTACTGTGTGTATAGAGAAGAAGAGACATAAATCCAGCTACATCAGATCCACAGTATGTGAGCCTTTTAACTCCTGCTCGTCCTGAGGTTTGAATGGGTTCACCTTTTTCCTCCACACTCTCCTTTCAATGCTTTAAAGTTATTAATGGTTATTACTGCTATGGTCAATGTGCACTGTTCAAATTCATACACATTTTTCAAAGTCAGGAGTATACACAAATCCCACGTTACATGACACCCTCTGTTTATTGTCTCTGCCTCACAGGTCCCATCTATTTGAAACAAAATCTAAGAATACAAGGTCAAACATAGCAGCCGTTATCTATGAGTTCAAGCTATGGTTCAACATCAAAACAAGAAGAACACAACAGTGTTGTTACGGACAGAAAGGCCTCCAATCTCTGACATTTCGAGGCCGGTAACTAAATACATTTGTAGCATAATGGAGCTTGGCAGGTCGTTCTGGGCCTGTGATTTAGGGTGCACGTGTGCATGTGTGTGAGACTGAGAGAGAGAGAGAGAGAGAGAGAGAGAGAGAGAGACTTCTGATCTCATGTAAGGCTTCTTACTGTTAAAACATTTGAAAAGTAACATTTACTCACAAACGCAAAGAGACAAGACAAAGAAAAGCAGAGAAAGAGACTGAGAGAGAGAGAGATAGAGAGAGAGATCATGGTTGTGACAGGTTTATAGGATCCCCTGGAGTGAAAAAGAGTTCTCCATCATACCGACCGCGAGCAACCCGCTGAGGGAGGGGCTCACACACCAACACCTCCTGCAGTCTGTGTGTGTGTGTCTGTGTGACCCAGGCTTTAGGCCCCTACTCCATCAATAACAAAATGGCTTCATCTTCTGGAGCGGAGTGCATATGCAACCACACACACATGCCCTACACACACACACACACACACACACACATTCCTGTAGATATATAGGCATCAGTGACAGTGTTGGTCTGTGGGAGGACCATGTACCCATAAGAAGTTAAAGCCTTCCCAGGAAATCAGAAACGTATGTCTGCCGCCATGGTGGTCCTCCGCGGAGGATAATTCAGTCACAGCCACAGTCCACAGAGTATCACCGACTATCTCTCATTTCATCCTATCTTTACCTCTCTTTGGCTTATCCCTTCTCTGCCTGTGTGTCTGACACATTTTTAAGGGTTCACAAAGCTTTTTTATGGCACAGACCCCTACCATACATGAGGTCACAGAGCCCTTTTAGGTAACATTTTCCCCTCAAGGGCTAGCCTTGTGCTACTCGTCCGTGCGAGTACTGTTTATGCTGAAGTGTTTTAAAGGACCAATATGTAATATATTTACTGTAATAAATCATAAAATGACCATGATGTGTCATCAGAGATTAAGGAAACATGCTAAATTGAAATACTGGCTTCTCTGACAACACTGCTGCAGCCAGTATGTTCTCCTTTGAAATTTCCATTCCGGTCCAGAACGTCTGTTTTTGTTTTGGTCGGTGTGATCCCGTCCACTGCACATTTCAACATCCCGCTGCCACATATGAAACAAACTGGCACACAAACACAGTCCTCTCTAGCTAAGTGAATGAACTGGATTAACAGAGATAACGTTACCGTTAGATTCTACCCGACCTGAAAAGACTCGGCACATCTCTCTATGGTCCGTGTGCAGCTGGGTTAACAAGGCAGCAGAGAGTATTTGAGACACACAGCCGGTGAAGTGATTCTGACTACTGCTGGCCAGAGGCAAACGCGGTCGTGTCTAGAAGGTGACCCTCAAATTGCGAAAACGGAGCGGACGGGCGATGGGTCCATTGTTTTGAATTTGGACCGCTGTTACCAATTTTAAACGCTAGCTGTCAGTGCTACATATTGTTCTGAGCATGCGACTGGATAAATGAAACTTGGATTCTATTGCAAGAGTTGTGTGAGAGTTTGTAAATGGATGTTTTCATAGTTTTGCTGTTGTTAAACGCGGCCCCCATTTACTTCAATTAAACAAGACTTTTCATGCGAGAAAAACAAAGTTTTCTTCACGAATTCAAGGTAACACGGGGTGAATAATTGATATACCAACAATTTTGGGGGTGAAGTATTTTTCATAAACCTCTATGCGCCCTGTCACAGAGGTAATGTTGTTTACTTTAGTGACTTTAATGATGAGGGATAAACATGTTGGAGACTATTTAGCATCTGCCTTTAATTTGTTCTGTCTTTTGCCATCATGAAAACCTCTGGACACTCCAGCTTCTTCTATGTGAAAACATCGACACTTTTTCGTTTTTTTGCAGTAATGAATGTTCTCAACTTCATCAACATGTTTCCCCCTGGTTGTTGCCATAGTTACAGCTGCTAGTGGGCAACAGTATGCAGGAGCAGAAGTAAGCATGCAAATGAGTGTGGGAACACCTATTCTCATCCATTATCCAACTACTGCCTTATATTTTAGTTAACAAACGGATTGCTTTGTTTATGATATCTACATTAATTTATTCAAAATGAAGTGGAAAAGATATGGTAAAATGGTATAGTGTTCATGCTAGCGGTTGGAAAAAAAAACAATTCACCTATGTATCACAATTATTTTTTTTTACGATTTTGAAATTGATTTTTGAGCAGGGGACAGACAAGAGTCTTGGACTTTCAGAAACACTGGCCTGTATCTCCCATCTTTGTCTCCTTCTTTTGCTGTAATTGTTTTCTTTCCGTCTCTCTCTTATATCTCTTCTTCTTCCCACAATGCTCTCTTTCTCTTTCACTGTTTCTCTGATCTCTCACTACACAGACATGAAGATAATTCATAACTTACTCTGATAACTGCTTGAAAAGGGAGAGTTGGCTGGAATGAGGCCTGGGCTTATTTAAGAGCCTATAAATGATGTGGAGGGCGACCTTTCAACTCTGCCGACCTTTGACAACAGGGCGACTTCTCAGAGATTATCTGCTCTACTCTGCTCTCTCCTCGCGGGTGAAAGACGAGTGGACTGCGTGTGTGCTTGTGAGCGTAGGTGTGTGTTGAACACAAGTGATTCACAGCTGAGGACACACTCTCAGAGAGACTAGGAGTGCAGTCAGTCATGCTGAGCCCCGCTAAGGAAAGGTGAAGCCTGTTATTTATCAGCGTCGTGAGGTTTCACCGCAGTAAAAATGTGCAGAGATAGAGACCACAGAAGACAAACGGCACAACTATATTTCAAACCTGAGAATAAGAAATGCTATGAGAAGAAAACAGTAAAACACTGAGAGCTTTTAGTTTAGGTGTCTGTTGTTTTTCTTTTAATTCTACTAATGTGATTAGTAGAATTATTACAGATTTATTGTGTGTATAAACTCTCTTTACTTTTTTTGTTGTAACGAGTACTGTAGCGCGTTAGTTTGCAATTCAAGTATCATCATCAGTTATTTAGTTACGTTTTCAAATAAGTAATTCGTTACTGTTAAAATATTACCGTATTTCCCCGTTTCTTTTGTTGCCACTAAAATCAAACAAAAGAAAACCCCCCAGCACATTCGCACTCTTTCTTGACGGGTTGGCTAGTTTGGAGGGTATCCAATCCTGCAGTGGTGTCAGTGTGCGTGTGTAACTCAGCTAGCAAGGTGCCCAGTTCGCTGTCAGATTGTTAGCAGCCAAAAGGTTGCACAGGTGCCACCTGTCAGGTACCCTCAAGGTTTTCTATTTACTTTCATGTACATTGCAGTTAATTTGGAAAACGTACATGTTTTATGAACTTTTTGCAATGTAACAAGTTCCTTTTAAAAGAAACAGTTTCGTGCCTCTGTGTTTTGCTGTACGTCTCCAAACACTGATAAACTAACACATATCGCATAGCTGCTGGGAGATTTTCACGGATATGGTTTGGAAGGAATCTTTTTCTATTATTTGTATTACATTACATTTACAACAAAAAACAAGTTTTAAAAGTATTCTAATTGATTTTCATATCAGACATAAATAAATTGAAAC
Source organism: Hozukius guyotensis (assembly GCA_916700995.1). Taxonomy (NCBI): domain Eukaryota; kingdom Metazoa; phylum Chordata; class Actinopteri; order Perciformes; family Sebastidae; genus Hozukius; species Hozukius guyotensis. Next base: position 21,500 of record CAKALU010035279.1, read on the forward strand.
GAATGCTTGCCCAGAACAGTAGTAAAAATATTATATACATTAAGGCTGTCAAAGTTAACACGATTAAAAGGTGTTAACGCAAATATGTTTTAACGCCACTAATTTCTGCATTAACACAAATTGCGATTTTTAGGTTGTAGCTCGCTCAGATATAGCCATGATAGCCATGATGGTATCAATTCTATCAACTAGAATGGCACTCAGAGAGCGCAGACCTCCGCCAAGCTGCCCAAGTACGGTTGCCCCCCCCTCTCCGTTCAGCTTGCGCCATCATCCACGTGTATTTTTGTTTATGTTGAGATCAGCTGTACGTAGCGGAGCAGCGTAAAACACTTCATTCAAACTGGACAGAAACAGTAAAACTCACCTAAACCGTCGTCGCTAATTTTTCCAACAATTACAAGTGGGCTTTGGTTGACCTCGACTGTAATTTCACCGAGTTTAATGAGAAAAAACGCCGAATCTACAGGTGTCCCCCCACTCCCTCCACCCCCTGCTCTCTCTCTGTCCCTCTGTAGGCAGAAGGAAAGAGGCAGGGTGAAGTGTCATGATCGCGTCATCAGTTACACTGCGCATGTCTTAAAGCCTGTGGTGTTAATGAACAGGCTGAGCGGAGTTATTAAAAAAAATTATCCGGAAAATCTAATGGATTGTTCATTGTGCCACACTCCACCCCTCCAAAAAATTCCATTCAAATCCATCGCAGACTTTTGGAGTAATCCTCCAAACGGACAAACCAACAAACCAACAAACCAACGCCGGTGAAAACATAACCTCCTTCCGGGGCCTCCAATCATGCAATTAATCACGATTAAATATTTCTAATCCATTGACAGCCCGAATATACATAGCCTACATGTACATAATTTGTAGTTGTGAGTTAGAAATGTGCATACATAGTGGTATAGTCCTTTAAGAAGTATATCTAGACTTGGAACCAATAAGGGAAAACGAAAAGAAGAAGAGATGTTTTCACAGCTACAAAGGAATCTATCCAATACCCATATTAATTGTCTTCATCAAAACAGGAAATTACTCTTAAATTTAAATGCATTATAAATGTTAAATTGATACATGTTGGAAGAGTTTCCATATAAAGAAAAAAACACAAAAGGAAGCTCTACTCTACAGGGCAAGGTAAGAGGAGCAGTATCCACCCCCTCCATAATAATCTGCTCATTTAAGTATTTTTACAGGGCCAAAGGAGCAGCTGCACTTCTTCAGTTTAAGACTGCAGAGTACACTCAGAGTGCCAGGATTGCACTCAGCCTCTGTCTCAGAAGACATCTACTGCACCGTTTAATACGACTTCCCGGCCAGATTTACTGTGATGGCTTTTGAGGCAAAGAGGTATAATATGACAAAACACGGCCCTATAACCCCGGGATATTCAACAATGTTTAGTGGTGAGTCCCATTTAGCTGGAGGATTGGCAAATATATTGCTTTCCTCCCTTCTCATGTACAGAATTTCAATAAAATGGGGCAGTAAATCAGGCTTGAATTCAAACTTGTGACTGCTCTTTTACGGTATAGGCCTCTGTATTTGAGCTGGGTGGGGGATGGGGTGTTGTGGTTGTGTGGGTGCATGTACTATCCATTACTGCATTGTACTGTGTCGTCATTTGCTTCTTATTAGGGCTGTCAATCAATTCAAATATTTAATCGCAATTAATGGCATGATTGTCCATAGTTAATCGTGATTAATCGCAAATTAATCACATTTTTTATCTGTTCAAAATGTACCTTAAAGGGAGATTTGTCAAGTATTTAATACTCTTATCAACATGGGAGTGGACAAATATGCTGCTTTATGCAAATGTATGTATATATTTATTATTGGAAATCAATTAACAACACAAAACATTGACAAATATTGTCCAGAAACCCTCACAGGTACTGCATTTAGCATAAAAAATATGCTCAAATCATAACATGGCAAACTCAAGCCCAACTGGCAACAACAGCTACAGGGTCCCCTTTAAACCATCCATGCCAGTTTTTCCTTGCCAAAATGTATCGCAAGCTTGGAGTTATTTAACCTTCTTTGCCACAAGCTACTGGAGTATGACATGGTTGGTAACAATGTATTCCTTAGGTTTCTAGTTTCATATGATGCCATCATGGCTATCTTCACTCTAGCTTTAAAACTGAGCCCGCTACAACCAAAAAATCGTTGTTGCGTTAATGCGTTAAAGAAATTAGTGGCGTTAAAACGAATTTGTGCTAATGTGTCATTATCCCGTTAACTTTGACAGCCCTACTTTTTAATCAGTGCAAGGCTTAAACTTCTGTTAAAACTTACATGAAATAAAGTGGGAATAATGTGTTTGATACAAGTCCTGTCTAAAGTTTTTTCCCATGGTGCCTACCTTTGAAGGGTTATTTCAACATCAAATAACACACACACACACACACACACACACACACACAATACAGTGTGTGCTGGGGGACACATTGATGGAATGTGAATGTCAGCGGACTCTTTATTTACTCTCCATATAAAACACTGAGCAGTAATTAACAGCAGGTATCCTCCCCAGCCGGAGGGTAATTGACTGTTTCAAAGCGCCAACACTTCATAACCCAGGCTGTGTGCGTGTGTGTGTGTGTGTGTGTGTGTGTAAGAGAGAGGGGAAGAGACAGAAACTGTATGTGAGAGAGAAACCTAACGCGTGTTTGTGTGCGCGAGTGTATTAAAATTAACTCCTTTATATTCCACACCTCCCCCACCTCTCCTCCCTTCCTCCCAATAAGGATAAGGGTCAGCAGTGGTGGGCAGAGCCACTCAAACGCTCCAGATTTCTTTATGAGCACATTAACATTCAGGCGTATTCATTATCAGTAAGTGTAGTAAGATGGACCAAGCGGAGACCTTGTGCCACCATCAAAATGTGCGCTGTTAATTTTAGTACGTGAGCAGAATGTTTGTGAGAGCTCGACAGAGCAGAGGTCTTACCTTTATCAAGTCAACAGGGACAGCTTTAGATCTTTACTAGTAGATAAACCAAAGAACGTATATTGCCAAGAAGTGAAAGTCAATTGTTCGTTCCATTCCAACATCGGTGCCCAGCAGCAAAACTATGTTTCCGCCATTTTGGACTGAAAGCGACTACCAGACGCTAGTAAAACATCCGCCTAAAAAGTGCCATACAAAAGTGAAACAAAATTATTTCAATTCTATTATTATATTCTACCGAAATGGCCTGTGTTGAACAAAATATTATAAATATAATAAGCATTTTCAGTCCCAAATGGCGGCTTCGGCTGTTTCGTCTCTTTGCTTCTATACTCTTTAGATACACTTTGCAGCCACTGAAAGGAACTTCCCTTTCCGTGTACCTGGCCTACTGCAGGATTTTGAAAACCTAGTGTTTCTGCATTAGAAAAACATGAGTAGGTTGACCTTTCTTATACAAAAGTATTTCAATTGACTTTCATACTTTTTATAATCCCCTTTTCTTTGCTATTCATATCCTCATTTGACTGAAACCCCAAGCGGCATTGCCAAAGAACAACAGTACTATTTAGCCCCTTTCCTACATGTACCTATTTTGGGAAAAGTCCGACATATGATGAACACTGAGGTTGCCAATGGTTTATTCATATACAGTATATATATATATTATATATATACACACAATACTTTCACGTTTCAGCAAGATAATCTTCACAAATGAACACCACTTCTATGAGTTTTGAAGTGTGAAAGCAATCACCAGAAGTAAAAAGCTAATGTTAGGCTATAAACAAACTACACCACGGTGACATGAGCGTGAGTTTACACAACAAGGCTGTAAAGGCGGACGAGTTGGTGTGATGCCGTTTAGTAGTGTCATTTAGCCACTTGTTAGCAACCGCCTTTTTAAGACATGTAAAAGCTTAAAAATTCACGAGTGGGATATTCATTGATGTATTTTATGTCGTAGAACAAAACGTTAAAATCTCTTAAGCTTGTGTTAACTACAGACCTTATTTCAGGCATCTAACTAAAAACCAATTAAAAAACTCCATTGACTTTGAGACGAGGGAACTGGAAGTGCTAAAATGCTAACTCATTTCCGGGTTTTAGGACTCATTCCTGCAGCACTCTATGGAGACACCCTAAATTTACTGTCACTCTTCTTATTCATCTAACCTGCTGCCATCCTGTAAGCTGATCCGAAGAGAACCATGATTATTCGACCTCTATGTTCAACTCAGAGAAATGTTTACGTAAGCAAAACTCCACTTCGAAAGCGTTGTTAGTTCATTAAAGTACATCAGACGTGTACTACACATACGTACATATGTAGCAGTCAAATTAATGAGAAGCAGAGTATCTGTGGTCAGCTGCTGCTTCATGCTCACATGAGGGCCATATGTTCATTCCTCCAACATCCTCACAGGGAACATAAAGTTAACGAGAGGCTTGTTAGAATGTGTTAATTAGACTGTGTGTTTGCTAATTGATTTTTGTTAATTAGGGTTGGGGAGGTGCTAATTGTTATCTCTTAATTTATGTTAATAGGTGGTAACAGACCAGTTGTAATTTTCCCAACAACAACAACAACAGCAGCAGCAGTAGACACAACATGGTGTCAACCAAAGGTGCCTTCACAATTAGAGCTCCTTGGAGACATACAACCCTGATTGGCCATGACGCTAATTAATGTTAATTAGCATGTTAACAGTTACAGGCCTTTTTAACAGCAGTGCTTGGCCTTCACTGTATATGTATCTGGCTGTTTGCTGTGAAATGCATGACATACTGTGAACACATGCTTCCAATAAACCAGATGAAACACATTCTGTTTAGTTGTTTCAATAAATTAGCCTATTAAAGGACAGCCAGCTGTTTGTAGGGTTTGCTTTGCCAAGTTATGTTGCTCTGGTCAGTGAGGCAGTAGAAGGCTGGCTGGGCTGTACTTGTTTATTAAAATGTACTTGTGGAGAGAGGGTTAGAACCAAATCCACTCCTCAGTGACAACACAGTATTGTCTTTTATGTTGATTATTTGGAAAACCACTGATACAACTGACAACAAGCTATCAAATGAAATCCAAATCCAAATGTAAGCCAAATGTTTTATTCTTGTTTATATGACAATACATACATTACAACATTGCTTTATACACACACAATAGTATGTTTCAATAAAATCATTAAAACATAACATAAATATATAAACATCCTGTGGAATAACCAATCATCTCTTCTCCTGCTTACCTACAAATACACAATGTCAATGCAACAACAACAAATGAACAGTTTTCCATTCAAATTAAATGTGGAACATTTTTCCATAACATGAATGTGAACAGGCAATGATTAAAGCCAAAAACTAGACACCCTTGCACAGTTTTTCACATCCAAGGCTCTTATTACTTTACCAAATAAGTGCTACAGAAGACTTTTGTAATGCAACTAAATACAGTAGCATCCCTCAACAGAACAGTACGTTTTGGTGGTTTAGTTGTCAGTTCTTGGTCTCTTGGGCAGACGGAGCCTCTCTGTGTTGAGGAACTGTTCGATTTTGGAGATCTGGGCTCTGAATGATGACTGTTGGTCTTCTCTCTCCTGAGAGCAAGAGGGCTCCCAGTCTGACTCTGAACTAGGACCTGCAGCTGAGGTAGGAGCTCTGCTACACCTGGTGTAAGGAGAAACTAGCATTAGCTACCTTTAGTCAGCAACTACACTATGATTTCCAATGATACGGCTCTTAGATTTGACATTTGACATGAAGCATTATGAAATCACCTTCATATCATGGTAAAAATAATGAGTTAAAACTGAAATTTGGAAATTACTTTGTTAAAACATCGTATTTTTGTAACCAGCATTGTTGTCCTCACTGTCTATACTGTTATTCACTCTCACTGGGTAGGGGCAGTAGTTAGCGGCCAGCTACCTTTCTGGCTGATAACACCAATAAACTCTGCTTTACATAAATATAACTGTCTGTGGAATACTACAATAGTGAACAAAATCTAAATCATTATACGTTAATTTAGTGTTTAATTTCATCACTTTAGTGACTAATGAATCATCAAGGACGCAACCTAGCTGGTCAAGGACATTATCATTCAGCTAGCTAGATAGCTGTGTATTCACAACAAAATGAAACCGCATCACAAGGGTGATTTTGGATCATCTGCAACCTCTGTTGTAGCTCTGTAGTTCGAATGTCATTTCAAGTAACCTTTTCCTGACGATGTGTGAAATTATGGCTTTTAGAATTAACGGGACTGTATGTAAGTTTTTACATGTATAAAAATGTTGTAATTGTTTTTTATTGCCAATGTGTGAACAGGTTGTTACCTAAAAAATGAGACCTTCCGTGACTTTCTGTGTTTCCTCTATCAGCATTTAGACTGTTTTTAATGTGAAGACTGCCTGCCATTTTGCCAGGAAAATCCAACGGATATGACGTCATGCGCGCTCATGAGTGCCTTTAATTTCAGCCAAGCTTACAGGGCTAACAGTGTGCAACCATAGCTAACGTTTGGTTAGAAATGGAGTCCGCTAACGCCAACAAACGTCCAGCCCCCACCACAACTCAGACTCCAACACAAACTCCACATAAGCGCAAAAAGACAAAGTTATATCTAGTGAAGCCCGTCTGGCAAAACAGGAATGTGACCGATGTTGGGGGAAAACTAGTGTTGTGGGAGAATAGCAGAGCCAGTGCGAAGAGTGTGTGTGCACGTGGGAAGTGAGCGGTGAAGCAAGAGAGCGAGAGTGGTGGCGAGTGTGTGAGAAAACGAGCGAGCAGCAGAGCAGAAGTTAGTTTAGCTTTGAGAATATCAAGTGAATGTACAGTGGAAGTTGCGGTTTGTGCAGAAATAAATGATGCAGCTCCTCAAGACCATCAGAAGTTTCCTGTGTCTTGTTTCCCTGCTGCTGAGTGAAGTGACGGGGTTAACTCCGGAGCGAGTAACGTTATCGACTCCGGCCCCAGAGACCAAAACTAAAGTGGGAGGCTGAAGCAGGAAAAGTTAACAGTAGTATCAACATCGGCCGGGCCTTCGATTCATGAAGGGACCTTCGTTTGGTAAGCTAACATTACTGCCAAGCATGTGAAATATATAGTGATATTGTGGTTTTAGCTGGCTAATGTTGCTAAAGTTAATTAACATGATGCCTGTTAATCACGTTCAGTGTCATGTGCGTCGCCTCACTGTTTTGATCGATGCTCGCTAATGTCAACAGGACGCTGACTGTCGTTGACTTAACGGCCACAGGTGTCACTGTTAATAAGCAGTTTCTGATTCTTACATTGAGTCCCTTTAAGGAGGGTTTCCCCTCAAAATTCTAAATAAAAACTCCTAAGTAGAACATCTATTCTTCTTTATGTAGGGTAAATGGACTTACCCTGGGGTGGTTTGCCATGACAGTCTGCTGACTGTGATGGATGAGGAGACTGGAAAAGAAGCTTTGCTCTCCTATGTGAAAATGACACCAAAAAGTACAAATAGTAGAGCTCAAACTACCTACTGTGAACTATTTAGCCTGCAAAGAAAATGCAATTAGAGGATTCATTCTTTCTCAATCCTCAGTGCCTCCTGAGGAGCCTAAACTTTTTGAGTAAAAGGAACATTAAGCGATAAACAAATGCGGAGCAGACAATAACCAGTGGCAACTGATATGTAACAGTATCCAGCCCAGAGAAAGTAGCCAGGCCCAGACTGAACTCTGTGTGACGTTCCCAGTGTTCAGAGTCTGCAGAAAATAAAGGCTTTGGCCCTCACTACAATTTGTTAAACTATCAGAGCAGTTTTTTTTCTCATACTCTAGGCATGTTGCACTCTATCTCCCTCAATTGCCAGCACCTGGATCTTATAAAACACAGAGTGACAGTTTGCGGTGATGGTGACAAAGGAGAGAATGAGAGTGTGTGAGTGTGAAAAAGTGAAACAGCAAGCAAGAGGATGGAGAGAGTGAGTGAGGGACGGATGATGAAGTGAGAGAGGAAGAGAGAGAGTGAGGAGAAGGATAAAGACTGAGTAAGTGAGAGAGGAGAGGTACCCAGGCGTCATTAGGTAGATTTTCTTCCACAGGTCATTCATTCTCTGTCTGTCTGGCTGTCTGCAAGACGTCTATGAGTTCAGCATACATCAGCTACATCCTTTCACTCAACACATGACTTAACATTTGTCAAAGTTTTATATGCCTAAAATCTCTCTCAGATTTTCTGTACAGGCTGTTAAATGTGTTGGCCTCAGCTAATATTTGCTTGCTCTCACATTCTGAGCTTTTTGGACCACAAAATATTGAAAAAGCATTATAATGTCTAGTTCTTATAAGGACATGTCAGGTTGATATAAAAGACATATTTATTAAGCTCTAGCCCAAATTTCCCCAGGGGTCCACTCAGACACAGTTTGTAAAATGATGAAGCTTACAATCTGTGGAACAGAAATGACCTCAAACCAATTTATTTGATAGAGGAACTATTTTATAGGGGTCATTGTAACTTCCTCTGAGGCGGTTCATATGTTTCTACATGAACATCATGCTGTGGCCATTTCCTGCTGTTCAGCATCAAGTTCTAATGCAGAACAATGTTGTGGCTTTACTGTGATGACATATACTTGGGCTTCAACAGAAATAAAATTTTCTACATAGCTTTAAATTGAGATCATATTCAGAGATTATTCCTACATGATATGAGACTAAAGCCTCGTTTCCACAGCAGGAACTTTCCCCCTGGAACTAAGAACCTTTTGAGGAACTCTTTGTGTTTTGACCGCAGGGACCAGGGTCTAAATTAAGTTCCAGAGACCTTTTACCCCCCCAAAAAGACCCTGGTCGGGGGGTAGTACTTTCTGAAAGTAACAGAATTTTCGTGGCGATCGGTAGAAGAGACAGAGACACTCTTAGTTTAATTTTCCTCCTCTGCATTTCATTCATTACATCCAACGTGCATCAGTAAATATATGCAGCAGTAAATATCATCGCAGTGACCTACATTTTTTTCCAGCGTGTTTTTTAGATGAAACAGGTGGCAACACTGAACTGCAGGCTGCAGAGTGTGTTTACTGCTGTGACCACCAGCAGCCGTCGTCACTTGTCATGTTGCTTTTTCATACATCAGTGGACTAACAGTGGGCTGAAGGACCCTTTTAGTTCCTTGAAAAGTAGTTCTGGGGACTAAAAGTCCCCGAAACTTTTGGTGGAAACCTGGTTATAGGAGCATGTACATCATCAGTGCTGTTTTACCTCTGTTACCTGTAATATTGGGATCAGTTTCAAGTCATTTTGTGAGTATGTCACAAGAGCATGACACAAAAGAGCAGCTTGTTACATCAAACAGGTTCTGTAACTGACCTTGTCTGCTGTTGCTGTCTCTCTGCAAGTCTCTCCCAGAGCCTTCGGCTCTCCCTGCGGGTGTCTCCTTGTGGAAGCTGCAGTCCCAGAGACAGTGGAGGCATTCAACAGGTCTGACGCCCTGGTAATCACCAAGGGGACTAGGAAGAATGAGGTGAGATGGCAAGAACAGCAAGAGGGTAAGAATGAATGATTATTAGTGATGGTATGAATTACAGATGTGCACTGAGTTCACTATGTAAGAGGTTAAAAGTGGAGCACTGTGTTACACAATGGCTTAATGCTTATCTAATGGAGGGGATCATACAAATGCAATAATCACCTTTGTTGTGCTTGCTTTTGAGGAACATGGGTAATGTGTTGGGAGGATGTCTGAGGAGTTCACTAGGACTACTTGTGTTTTGCTCAAACAAAGAGGATCCCTGAAAAAACACCAATGTTTTATAGAGACGGAAAAACATCGTAAAAATGCTGATCATATATTGTATCAATTAATAATAACAATTAGTTGATTGTTTTGTGCAACACATTTACTCATTTACCATAATACCTGTAGATACAGGTTTAGAATCTAGTCCAGTAGGATAAGCAACATGAGCAATTACATGATCAGATGGGTTTTACCTCAATTTATCAAACCACTTATTTGAAAAACATCAATTGAAAATGTTGATTAGAACTGCACTGTAAAACTGCACAAATAAAAAAATGGCAAGTATTAAAGGGCAAAATTGTGGATGTTTACATCTAACATTTTGGGTGATAACCTTAGCGCTCATTTAACCTTTATTTTTGCTTTAAAATATAACTGTAGTTTGCTCTGTATACATTATAATAAAGCTGTGAAAAGCATCCAACACTTGGCAACTCCCACCAAAACAACCTAGATTGATAAAAAGCTCTACAGGTAAGAGGGAAAATATGTATTTTTGATTTTGTGGTGAACTGTCCCTTTAAGGCTCTCTTGAAGGCCACTAAATGGTAATGCTTGCATGTTTTAATTGTAATACCTGAACAAACTGATGTAGGATGGCGACATCTGACTTGGTTCTGGAGCTCACTGGTTTTCTCTGAGCACTGCCCCAGTCAAATGACGACCTGTAAGTCTTATTGCTGAGCAGAGACAACTCATTAGTATCATCAAGCAGCATTTCTTTAGCAGGAGACTGCTCATAGCATTTTGTGCTGCCAGTCTCTGGTGATGCATCGCTCTCATGACTTGAATGGACAGACAGCTTCAGATCAGTTTTAGTCGTCTTTGCATCTCCTGCGTCTTCTATTTTGTCATTTTCCATGTGCTCCTGACTGCTGCCAGTCTCAACCCGAGATTCACGGACCGCAGTATCTATCGTGATATCAGCACAGGCGTCCTTCAAATTAGATTTTTCCACAGGTTCCAGTGCAATCTCACAGGCATCTTTTTCACGCGTGTCTACATTTGACTGACCTTCCGTCTTCTTATATACACTAGAATCAGCATCAGTTACCGGAGACTTCAGCTGTCCACTCTGCTTTGAAATTTCCTGACTTTGAAGTAATGCTTGTGGTTCAACCGTTGTCCTCACTGACGCACATTCTTCATTCACATGTGTGTCACACTTTTCATCTGTTTGCTTCATGTCGCTGGTAATGTCAGAAGGATTACTAGGTTGTGTTTGTGTTGTCTCCATATCTTGGATACTGACAATATCATCCGACTGAGCAGCTACTGGTGCTGTTTTGGTTTGTGAGCCACAAATACTTGACTGAGTCAGCGGTCCAGAAGGTTCAGTGGGTATATTGGCTGCTGATGGATTCTCTTCTGTGGTTTTCTCAAAAACTTGATGGGTTGGCAGCTGAGTAAGTGACTCAGCAACGGTTTGGGCCTCATCATGACAGGGGCGTACCACCTCTCGAATGACAGAGTTTGGCCCATGATTGACACTTTGTTGCTCATCAGAACAGAAGGTATGTACTTCTCCCCTAATCGCATATCCTTTGCTCACATGGCTGGAGTCGGCATCCTTCTCACTGACTTTCTGAGAGAGACTTTGTGAGCAGTCTGAGGGCTCACATGCAGCCAGCGGTGGCTCAGTGTCCATGAAGTCAACGACCTGCTGTGTGTCGCTCTTCCCTGTAGTCGTATCAGTAGTCGTCTGGGCCGGTATCTGGGTTTCTGCTGTGTGTAGCCCTGTCTTTCCTCTCTCCTCCGCTCCACATGTCCCTTCTCCCTCTGCTCTATCTTGTGTTCCAGGCTGTTTGGGGTCGCCTGCATCCTCTGTTGACCCCTGGCTATCCTCTCGTCTGTCTGCTCTATCTGTTGTTTGGGCCGTGAGCGTTCCTCTCTTTTCTCCAGCACTTCCTCCTTCTCCTTGGACTTCTTCTCTATTCCACTGCTGCTCCTCGTTTCTTTCCCTCTCTTCTCTGTTGTTTTTCACTTGTTTCGCATCATCTTTCCATCCCTGTTCTTCCTCACTCATTCCTCCATTCCCTTCATCACTCTTTTCTTTGGTTAGTAAGTCTACAGATCCATTGTTAGACCTGTGGCCAGGGCTTGATACAGTTGATACTGTTGAAAAAAATAAGTCAGCTGGTCAAATTGTACTTGTCATAAAAATACCATAGCTTAATAAATAAAAGCAATACAGCTTGTATGTTCTGAGTAAAATGCTGTGATGAATTCTCAGTATAACAAGTGATAATATATGTTTATCTGCTGTATGTTTATATTTAGCTGGCTGACCTCCAGCTGCTCCAGTGGCAACTAGCTTAGTCACAGCTCCCGTGTCCTCCAGACAGTCTGGGTTTTTGGTCTGAGTGGAGGCCAAGTGCTGCAGACTGCCAAAGCTAGGCAGCTCAGAGCTGGAGATGGGTTCCTCAAGAGTTTCCTCTCCTCTGATTTCCTCCAAGAAAGCGGGGAAGACCTCGGTAGAAACACCGAAGTTCTGACTGCTGTCTTTCATCTGTGTAGAGAAAAATAGAAAGTCACATGCTTAGGATGAACATGTGATTTTGTTTCACCTTTTTAACACAACACCACCAGCTGTGGCCAAACTCATTCACACTACAGTACACTCAAGCAGCAGGGACTTAGCGAAGGGTCGATTAAGGTACCATCATTAATTAATTTTAGTCAGGAAAATACATGCAAGGTTGTCAAGACAACACCGAAATAGCTTTGTCTGTGTAAAAATGAGTCTCTTTGTTGTAACATGGCTGTACCTCCAATGCATATATATGCTGAGCCTGCACTTTGGCCTGCGAGGACAGTTCAGTGTGTTCCTTATGAAGCTCGTCGTACGTCTCTTTCACCGCTTTAAGGTCCTGCTGCTCACTCTTGATGCAATCCAGAAGCTTTGTCTTCTGTTTAATACAAATGTACAGAGACAAATGATCTCTTCAGATGTTTCACTATGACGAACAATTCATCAATTGCATTTTCCCTTTTTTTGGCATTACAATCTAACATGGCGAATGCTTTTGTTATATAAAAATGTCACCATCATACTGCGTTCTCTCACACTACAGTTTTTCTTCTACCTCTTTGTCCCAGCTGTTCTTGGAAGCAGCGTAGCTCTCCATCAGTTGGGCCACCTTGTCTTCCATTGCCGTGCTTTTCTCTCGCATCACCCTGTGTTCCTGCTTAAGGGCCTGCAGTAAAATTAATCACCCATAGGATTTTTAATGCAATACTAAATTTTTATGTGTTTATTTAACGTGAACAGAAGGTCTTAAACAGGGAAGGGAGAGAGAGAGAGGACTGCTTGCTAATACAAATCAGTTGGCTTGTGTCATTTTAATAATGATTTTAATAAATGAATGAATATGTGAATTAAAAATGAGAAGGGGGTACAGAGAGAAGAAAAGCGAATAATAAACTGTAAAGCCATAAATGGAGAATAAACACACTATCATTCAGTTGCGGAGGGGACCATATTCACTAATGTATATGTTGTGATAGACAACATCGCATTCATCATATTTATGAGAAGGAACGATGGCCGTTATTTATTTCTGTCCTTGTGTAAATTCACTCCATAATCATTTAAATAGACCCTGAAAAATCCCTGATCCGTGTGGGGCCAATAAGTGGTGCAGGCTTTTACCTTGACAAATACACCACATTCTCTATCATTCACATCTATTGTGACAGGGGCTGTCAATCGATTAAAATATTGAATCGCGATTAATCGCATGATTGTCCATAGCAAATTTGTGATTAATCGCAAATTAATCACACATTTCTTATCTGTTCAAAATGTACCTTAAAGGGAGATTTGTCAAGTATTTAATCCTCTTATCAAACAGGGAGTCGACAAATATGCTTGGTTTATGCAAATGTATGTATATATTAGGTCTGTCAAGTTAACACGATAATAACGCGTTAATCGATCTTTTGGAGGTTGTAGCAGGCGTAGAGTGACAATATTGGCATCATATGAAACTAGAAAAACCTAAGGAATCCACTGGTACCAACCATGTCATACTAGCTTGTCGCGAAGGAGGCTAAATAACGCTCCACACTTATGCTAAATTTTGGCGAGGAAAAACTGTCATGGCCATTTTCAAAGGGGTCCCTTGACCTCTGACCTCAGGAAAATGTGAATGAAAATGGGTTTTATGGGTACCCACGAGTCTCCCCTTTACAGACATGCCCACTTTATGGAGCGACGCCTGCGAGCTAGTTCAGGCAGTCAACTCGAGCTGCACTGCTACATACACATGTGACATGCCACAGTATGTGTGTCCAGATGACCTAAAAGCCGGAATTTCATTCTATGTTTTCTGTTAATCATGACAGTATAATTTTAGACAGTTGCATGTGTCTATGAGATTAACTCCTTCCCTCTTCTGCTTTATTATCTTTATTATTTATTGCAGCCAATTGTTGCTACTTTTGCATATCAAACTGCTAAATGTAAAATGTTACAATTTTGCTACATATTGCTTAAAAAAAAAAACTTTTAAGCTTTGTTTTTATTCTTTTTTTGTTTATTATCTGCTTTTGAGCTCCTTTTCAGCTCTAAAATTAAATAACCTTTTAATTTAAATTGTATCTATACTAACACATCAGTAAATGATATGGTGGGGGACAGAACAACATGGTATGAATCTAGGCTCAGACAGCAAGAAAAAAGTATTAAAAATAAGTCAATTTAGTATATAGTCTGAGAGTAAATCTGTGCTGATGTATATGCATACCATATGAACAGTTATGCCCATAAACCAGCAAAGGATGGAAGTCTCTGACCTGGTACTGCTCTCTTTGAGTCTGCAGCTCCAGCTCTACTCTGCTTACTGTCTGTGTCTGACTCAACAACAGCTGCTGGGTGTGCTGCAGAGACCTCATCACTTCCTGTAACACACATACAGTACACGCAATATAGGTATCCACAATGAAGTCATACATTACAATTATATGACCGGCTAAGCTTGGTTTTAGCTTGTTTGCCCCTTGAAATCATAAAAAGTAATTTCTATTTCTTTCGGTGGAAGAAAAGACACCTTTTTCAGCATTATTTTGAACAGCAAAGCATCCTCCAAGACAACCAAAACAAACATATCAGTGGAGAAAGAACATCAAGTTTAAGGTAGTGGTCACATGTGGTTTACTTCCTTTTTTCTAGCTTCTTACCTGTTTTTCAGCTCTTACAGCTACATTTTCCTCCCCGAGTGTTTTGTTCATTTCAGTTTCCTAAACATGCAAAAGAAGTACAGTAAAATAATGAACCATTTTTAGCTTTCTGGCTAATTTGATTTTGTTTGATTTTGATGTGATAGAGACGATCTATTATCTTTCTATTATTATCCTATTTAATGATTGTCATTTACCATGATCAGTTTCTGGTGCAGCTGCTGACAATGCTGCTCTCTGCCTGTAGGACTATGGGCCTTGTCATGTCGAACTGATGACATCTTGGCCTTGATCAGCTTGTTACTGACCTCCTCCAACTCCTGAGAAGCACCATACATTCAAACATTTTAGAAAGTACAGAATTATCCAAGTTGATTACTTTGTTCAAATCTTCCAATAGTATTTCTTTAATACTATTTTATGGATTTGTATTGGCTGATACAGTATAACAAATAGAGGTGACACCTCATTTTACAAGTCTGCACATTTTATAGTAATTAAGTGATAATTAGTAATGAACCTATTTGAAATTTCTTTGGAATTACTGCCAAATTACCCCAATATTTTCCTCAAAATTTATCGAAAATTACTTTATTATAAACATTATTTAATAATTATATTCCACTATTTCCCAATAGCTGGTAATTTATTTAATACATTCCCAGGAAAAGAATAGAAAGTTAATTGATATGCTTTATTTCCATGTCTGCTGATAAATAGATAATAATTAGCAAATAACTTCTTTGAAATGTCATTAAATTCTCCCTGAATCATGACATTAGCTACCAGGTTACATTTATGTAGACAATAAGTCACACAATGGTGAGATTTGTTCCTGATCAGAAGTGTCTTCTATTAGTTTTGGTTTTCCACCTCCGATGAAGAGCAGCTCACAGCAGCTTCTCAAGCCTCAGGGCACCTTTTTAACAATTATATACTATTTTAGCATATAATTACTAACTCATGTCTATAATAAAGTAGTTTTTCTAGAAATTTTGAGGTAAATATTGGGTTAATTTGGCAGTAATTCCAAAGAAATTTAAAATAAGTTACTTGCTAATTATCACCTAATTACCATGAAATTTGTGGACCTGTAAAATGAGGTGTTACCCAAATATACAATGGGTGCAAACTTCAGGAGCAAAAGTATTTTGTCTGACCCACAAATGTTAAAGCACTTTCCCACATACCTTCTTTAGTGACGCGATGGTTGCTTCATGTTTTTCATTTGCAGTAGTCAGTTTCTTTTTTATTTTCATGGCCTCATCAACTGTAACAATCACACACGGTAAGACACCATCATACATAATGCTATGACATAACTACATTACTGTTAATGAGTGACACACAAGAGCACAGACAGGAAGGGATACAGATAAGCAACAATAACTTACTACTAGTACTAATATTTTCTCTCTGGTTGTTCCGTGTCCCTTACAGTAAATGATGAGTGTAACACTTTCCAGGGATGTCAGTCTTTCTTAAATTAGCAACAGCAGAAGCAGACTGAGCCAACTGAATCAACCCTTTACATAAACAGAGATAGTGAATTTGAAATAGAAATAGAATTTGAGTGTGTTTACAAATGGGAAATGTAGCTGTGACCATGTAATTAGCTACAATTTGAGATTACAACGGTTACCTGATAATTTAAAGCCTTCTACTGTTATCAGCCCATATTTCATATTCACATTTGTCCTGACAACAATAAGCAAGCTAATGTACTTCAACAGAGTATATGTAGCGCTGTATATGTTATTGTAAGCCTCCAGAGAAGCTACTATCTACTATTGTCAACATTCATGACAAGATATACACCGATCAGCCATAACATTAACAACATTAAGACCACTGACAGGTGAAGTGAATAACATTGATTAAAAAAAAAATCTTGGCATCAGTAGTTTTAATGATGTATTATAAGCAGCTTAGAGCTCGTGTTAGGAAGTTAAACAGGTCCTAATTCCCTCTTTTTCAAGTTTCTCGCTAAAAACTAAATTTGACGAGATTAAATTTCAGCACATAATGATAAAGTTAGAATTTACCTTCGCCCAATTGTCATTTCTACTGACCACTTACACACCATAATTTAACTAGCTGGAACCTCAGTTATTTATCCAAGCAGGACTGTGTTGCCCACCAGCTGCTAACAGGTAACATTACTAACTCTCCTCTTGCGGATTTCAACATAGATTTGATGTTCAGTGTCGCATAATCACGGACAAAATAGGGCGCGCCCTTCAGGTTTAGTAGTAGTAGCGCCATGCTCTTGAGTGCTTTTTTTCTCTCTCTGCCATGGCTCCAGTCCCAAACAAACTGAAACATGATACAGCATACGTATGCCGTTGCATAACAAAGCAAACAGCAGACGCCAAGGAATCAGACAACTAGGAACCGGTTCTCATCGGGACCTGATTCTCTATTCCCATCCCTGGCGTTTTGTGTGGCGGATGGACTGACGATTTTACTCGCCACTGCCAACAATTTACCCGCATTTGGCAGGTGGCAGGTGGTAATTTCAGACCCTGATCACACATACATTAATAACAGAGTGCAGAGTTTTATTTACTCTTTGGCTGAACCATATGATGGGCAGGACTTATTTATGATTTAAGCAATTTTGAATATGAAAGCCGGGATTTGACACTAAACCGTCTAGAGCTTACCGTTAATAATGATAAACACTAAAATGATCCACTAAGTGTATGTCCTGGCCCCGAAACAACATGATTTTGGGCAAAAGGTCATTTCAGAACACACAGCTCTTTGAACCTTGAAGCACCTGGGCTACAACAGCAGAAAATCAGGCCTGGTGACTCTACTCTCAGCTGACAACATGTAGAGTAAGCTACATTGGAGACGTGCTCAGTTAAATTTAACAGCAAGATGCATATTTGTTGTCAACAGCATGCAGCCATGTCAACAGAGCAGGCGCCTGGTATTAATGTTGTGGGAATGTTTTATTGGCTCAGATAAAGCCCCATGGTATCAACTGAGCACTGTCTAACGCTAAACCTTGTCGCTGAGCTGGGAGATCTCTTCCTGGAGGAGCATTTAAAGGAACATGACAGTGACCTTTGCTCATTACCCAGATGTCGACCACAAAATAATATCTTTGGGATGAAGTGAAACTGGATATTTGTAGGAATTAATGTGCTGCTAAAAATTTCTGCAGAAGCTGAGTCATGCTACTCTATCAAGTCAGCACGGACCAAGATTTCTGTGAATTGTTTCCAGCACCTTGTTACATTCAGACCCTAAAGGATTCAGGCTGTTCTTGGAGCAAAATAGGGCCCCTTCTGGTAGGATCTAATAAAGTGAACACTGTGTGCCGTTTTAGGAACGCTACCTCAGTAACATTCAATAGCACGTACTGATGTACTGTACAGTATGTATCACTGTTGCACTGATAATTTTATTTTTAGATATATTACACGCTTGCCTTGCATTATTGGAGCACCAGCAAGTGTCTTCAGACTGACTGATGGGATTTTGGGGTGGTAGCTGTATTACCTTTTAATGTTTCTTTATTTTTATTTTATGGGTTTATTGTGTATATTATATTTTTTCTTTGTTTTGTATATTGTTTGGACCCAAATGTTTTATCTTTTTGTGTCAATAAAAGAACTAACTAACTATCTTTTAGAACATTATTAGTGCAGTTCTGTCTGACTGGCAAATTGTGTCTTTGGTATAACTTGTAAACCTGCATCCACACCACAGGGAGAACATCTACACATTTGCCTTTTTGTGTATAAATTCATCCATACGTACATGCATTAATTACCATTTTGCTCTAGTTTCTCGTGGGCCTGCTTGACCATGGCACACTGCCTGGAGAGACCACTGAAACGTTTCTCAACCTGCCCCAGCTGGTTCAAGTGGCTGTCCTTCGACCGGCTCTGCAAGGATAATTTCTGTTCCTGTGGAAGAGGTATAGTTAAAACAGACAAAGAAATGAGTGCCCTCTACACTACAATACGAGCTTAGCACAGAAATGTTGCAAAAAAGAAACAATGAACGAACACAGAGGAATGAGGATAAAAGGAGAAAAATGCTTTGACTGTAAAATGTTTCTGTTCTTAAAGCAATAGTTTAAAGGGGGAAATACTTATGCACATCCTTGCTGAGAGTTTGATGGCAGGATCAACATCAGTCTCATGTCTGTCTTTTAAATTTGAAGCTATGGCCAGAAGCTGGTTAGCTTAGCCTAGCATAATAGCTAGCCTGGCTTTGTCCAAAGGTAACAGGAAGTCACCGGCAAGAAATTGTCTCACACATAACCTCCTGTAAAACCCAAACGTGTCGTTTTCACACTTTGGTTTTTATATGAATTGAACAAACACGATTTAACATGTAAATTAGCGAGCTTTAGAGTTTCTGGTGGGCTAGTTTGTTTTAACTTTAGAGTCAGGCTAGCTGTTTCCCCCTGCTTTCAGTGCAGCACAACTATTATCGGTGCATTGGCTCATATGCAGTTAAAGTCATGGAGTTGTTGATGGGACAGAGGATTGGGAGACGGCGGAGGTATGCGGTCCACCAGCCAAGGACCGCATACCTGTCCCTTCTTTCCCTTCATAATATGCCAAGACAACATTAATTCAGCACCCCCCGTCAATGGATAGCAACAAATAGAAACACATCAATACAAGACAATTCTAGGGCTGTACCGATAATTGGAAGATTCAAAGCTTCATTCATAACGGTGACATTGTAATTCTAAATCAACATTTGAATGATGCACAGCTTTTTTTTGCATGTCTATTAATTTTGTTTATTTCTGCACAGTTGCAGATAAAGATCAAGCTACACAAATATTATTAGTATAATGCTATTTGTAGAATTAGATTCCAGTGGTGGCTGCGAAGGACACCTCCAATAACTACAGAGAGTTGTAAAGTCCAAAAGTCAAACTTAATTGAATTGAGATTTCCAAAATTCACCATTTTTATCACCATTTTTATCTAACAAAATATTCTGCTTCAATCAATACTTGTTGGCGTTTACCCATTCAAAAACAACACTTTCACTGCAGAAAACTGCTCCCTTCTCCAATTTGCCGAAGCCATCATTGCCAGTATTGTTCTTCTAAGGTTTATTCAACTTCTTCAACTTCTATTTCTTCCGTACGTTTTTTGGACTTTAACTACTCCTGCATAGTTTCAGCTACAGAAACCTTTCAACTATCAAAATATTCAGCTCTTTAAGGACATTAGTGCTATGACTTGGCTTGTTTCAACTATTTATACTTTTTAAAATATTAAGCTTTTTCCACGTTTTTTTTACAATGTAACTCAATGGAGAAAGTCTTCATATCCTCTTAAACATACATCTGCATACTTTCAGCTACAGACTTCATTCAAACTTTAAACGGGTTACAAGTCTTTGAACTATTAAGCTATGATTCAGCTTTTTGATATCTTTTACAGTTTTTGATTCATCACAGTTTAAGTTTTATGCTTTTTTCAGACTTTTTCTGAGTTTATAATGGGTGTGTATTGCGCTGCTTTACAGTGGTGAAATACACTGTATTTCGCCTTACTATGCGCCCATATTATGCGCCCATATTAGGCGCCCATATTAGGCGCCCATATTATGCGCCGTTTAACTAGCAAAAGTGGAATTGGACACGATAGATCGTTTAAGTAGGGCCCACGATCTTCTCATCTAAACGTCAGCAAAAACAGTTAAGTATGTATTTCCCGAAATGTCAAACTTTTCCTTTAAGGGAAGGAGTTAGCCTTTTAAAAACAAAGCATGCTCCATGTAGGTTAAAGGCAGGCACAAAACAAGAGGAGGCACATTTTGTCAGATATAGTATACTGTTAGTACAGGGGAAACAGCTGTCAAGTGATTGAGATGATCATGGTTTAACTTAGCTAGGGCCCGTCTCTTTCTGTGGGATGAAGGAATCAACTCAACGCATGCCTCAGAGCGCTTTATCGCTCTTCAAACTGCCATTATAGTTTGATTGTCTGTATCAAGCTGAGCAGATTCTTTTCTTCACTTTCGTTTTCCCGCTCACTCCCTTCACTCTCATTCTCACTCCCTCCTATCCCTCTCTCCAACACACCAGCTCAATCGACTCCCTCTCACTCTGCTGAGCCGCTGTTATGTGAAGAAGGTTAAACCGAGCGAGGCCCAGTTATAAAACATTTTAATAGAGATATTTTCTCTGCTGGGCTGGCAGTTCAAAGTGTCGCACACTCCCTATCCGTTACTCCTGATGAGCTCTTCCCTCCAAACCCATCCCTCCTTAGCACCATTCCCTCATCCTCCTCTTTTGATTTTTCTCACTCCCACCCGTCCTCAGTCAACAATTTGTATAAGTAGAAAATCCTTCCTTACCAACTCACTTGATTTCTTCTCCAAGTTGTACTTCAGTAACTGTAAAACAGAAGTAAAAGAAAATCAACAAGATAAAAGGGTTTATACTCTGATGATCCAAGCATTGTGGCGTTCTCTGAGTGAATTTGTGGTTTTTTAACCTTCTTCTCAGGACCCAAAAAAATAATTTGAAATAATTTGAATATCTACAATATCTAGTTCCAAACAGCTAACCATGAGGTACGATTGTTTTGTCAACATACACTATTGTATAAATAAATGGAATATTTATCATTCATCTACAAATAATGCATGTATTTGATAAAAAAAATGTGCTCCCTCTAATCAATCTGTTGATCTTATTTCTATATTTCGATCAATCATTTTGTCTATTGGCTAGTCTCCAAGCACTCAAGGTGACATCTTCAAATGTCCTGTGTTGTCCAATCAACTAAAGATATTTAATTTACAGTGATATAAAACAGAAAATCATCAAATCTTCACATTGGAGAAGCTGGAACCAGAAAATTTGGCAGTTAAACAATTAATCGATGATGAAAAATGTTGCAGATTAATTTTCTTTCAACAGAAATAATAATAAAAACTCTGTCTTTCTGTAAGAGCAATATGATTATATTTTTGTCTCAAAGTTAGCTTTCAAGTGTTCCCTGAAACTTTGACATGATCGGCTGCCCTGGATGTTATCAGATTTTGGGGATCATTTATCAAACAACCAGCACTTCATTAACCAGTATCAGTGGGGTTCTCATTCTGGGGATCCAGACCCCCGGGGGGGGTCACCAGATAACTTTTAAAGGGTTGCAAGTTGATTTATGGGTTGGACGGGGAAAAATATATTTAGGTCTAGCCTTTTTGTTTGTTTTGTTTTTCTTCTTAACGAAATATTGAATCACCTCTTCTGATGATACAGTATATATAATGAATAATCAAATAAAGCAACACAAAGGGGGGAATATTTTTCATTGTTTGCGTATGCAGCCAGTGATGCAGGTTGGAAAGTAGGTTTTGTTTAATGTGTTTGAGGGGGTCTGATTGAGAAGCACGGTCTACATCTGCCAGTCTGCTTAAAAAGACAAACGATTATTTGAGACCAGGAGACAATACAGCAGCAATTAATGTTAACGTTTAGAGGGTAATATGACTGTTTCAAACACATTTTTTGTCCACAAAGACAAAATGATGACCCAAAATATAGTCTTAATTATCAATAAATGCTGAAAATGGAAAATCAAAATGGTCATTCCCTACATTCTATATTAAAGGGACTGTTTGTAACTTCTTACACGTATAAATCATTGTGGGTCGGTGTCCCATGCGCGCTCGCGTTTGGCTACGCTGTTCAGACAAGACTCCAACACAAACTACACGGAAGCACCAAAACCGCAAAGTTATATCTAGTGAAGTCCGTCTTGCGAAACAGTGTTGGCCGCGGTCGGAGGACGCGGGGGAGACCGTAGCTTTGGTCTCCAGGGCCGGAGTCTCTGCTGTACTCTGCTCCTCTGCCTGCCTGCTTGCCTTCATTCACACACCGCACGCATTCCCGCTACTTCGCTCCACTCTAACATGCATGCGCGCACACTACACACTGCAGGAGAGTTAGTTTAGCTCTGAGAATATCTAGTGAATGTACAGTGGACGTTTGTGCAGAAATAATTGCTGCAGCTCCTCCAGACCAACAGAGGTTTCCCGTGTCTTGTGAAGTGACGTCGCTCCGCAGCGTGTAAGGCTAAGGCAGGAAAAGCCAACACTAGGATCAGCATTGATTCATGGAGAGACCTTCGTCTGGTCAGCTAACATTACTGCCAAGCAGGTGAAATATAGAGTGATATTGTGGTTTAGCTGACGTGTGTCGCCTCACTGTTTTGAGCGATGCTCGTTCATGTCTATGTAGAGCAAGCACAAGCGCGAGCGCGAGCAACAGGACACTGACTTTCGTTGACGGCCACAGGTGTCGCTGTTAACAAGCAATTTCTGATTCTTACAAACAGTCCCTTTAAGATTAAATTTGCCTTTTTTTAATCAATGTATTTGTGGGCAGTTGTTCCTCTATCATTTGTTTGATTTTGAGACTTATAAATACTGAACTATATAGATATTCATCAGCCAGGTTATTTATTGAGATTAAAATTCACTGCTGTGATGAATTATTTAGATTTAATTAAGAATTAATTGAACCATACCGTTCCAATGGAGCTCAAATTTGTAATTTAGAAGATCGTCATGGTATGGCAATTAAATCACTTCAATCCCGACTGCCACTGATGTGAAAATGTGTTAAATTAAAGGCATCCACCAGACCGTGTCACAAGAATTAACACCGCTGGGCCTCACTTTAGCCAAACACCACAGTCAGTGTCTCCCAGATAGAATATCAAAAACAGTCTCTATTGTCTCTGTAACACGGCTGGGTTGTTAAAGTGCAGCGGACCGTGGGGATGGCTGTATATCACCTCTGGGGTGTCAAGCCTGAAGACGAACACTCTGGGAGCCAGACGGAGTCAGGCCTGTGCTCTAACACCCTGCGACCTTGACTCTGGTTGGGCACGAGCTTTCTTTATTTACTTATCTCTTTGAACAGTTTAATGATTAAATCTTTTTTTATGATTTTAAAGAAAGAACGAGAGACAGAAAGGAAGAAAGATGATGGGATGACTTGGAGCGCTGGTGTGCGAGATAGAGACAGAGAGAAGAGGCTGTAAGTGTTATACATCTCAGTACCTGTAGCGACTTTAGCTCTTCCTTCAGGTTGTTAATCTCCTTGTCTTTTAACTCAGCACTGACCTGGTATTTCCCCTGAAATGTTAGATTATTATTGTGAGTGTCAAAAAAGCAATAAATACCAAGAAAGAATCCACTCCATGGGCCAAGATTGTGCAACTGAGATGAGTGAATTTACTACTCCACTAAAAACATTAATTGAATAAATTGCTCTGAGTATCTTGTTGACGTTTTTGGGAATAAGCCCTTCATACCTTCTCCTCCTCAATGTTTCTTATTTTGGCCTGAAGCTTAAGAAAAGAAAAGAAAATGTTCAGAAGGTTTTAATGAATGTTAAAAGTCTTTGTTTAGATATAAAAACTGCAACCAAACAGTAAAAACATACCTGCTTCTTAACATTGATGAGTGACTCTGTGTGCTGGTTTGCCGTTGTTTCAATTTGATGCTGTAGGGATTCCTGTCATACAGGAAAGGACAAAATCAATCAAAAACAATTGATGATCAACAAATATAAAAAAATATCAAAATTAATTATGTGTTAAATAAGATTACCTATGATCTTTTGTGAATCTATCTACTATCGAAGTACAAGGTCTGTCAAAGTTAACACGATAATAACGTGTTAACACAAATTAGTTTTAACGCCAATAATTTCTTTAACGCATTAACACAACTTGTGATTTTTAGGTTGTAGCAGGCTCAGTTTTAAAGCTAGAGTGAAGATACTGGTATCATATGAAACTAGAAAACATCCATTGGTTTCATGTCATACTAGCTTGTCGTGAAGGAGGCTAAATAACGCTCCAAACTTGCGCTAAATTTTGGTGAAGAAAAACTGGCATGGCCATTTTCCCTTGACCTCTGACCTCAAGATATGTGAATGAAAATGGGTTTTGTTGTTGCATGTTATTATTTGAGCATATTTTTATGCTAAATGCAGTAACTGTGAGGATTTCTGGAAAATATTTGTCATTGTTTTTAATTGATTTACAATAATAAATATATACTAAAGCAATCATATTTTCCCCTTCCATGTTGATAAGAGTATTAAATATGTGACAAATCTCCCTGTAAGGTACATTTTGAACAGATAAAAAATATGTGATTAATTTGCGATTAATCACAATCAACTATGGACAATAATATGATTAATCGCGATTAAATATTTTAATTGATTGACAGCCCTACTAAGTACCAAAATAAAGATATTAAACATTTTTATGTAAAGCCAGCTGAGCCCAGTCATACCTTCTCCCAATCCAGCTCCTGTTTCTCCAACACCAGTTTACTGATCTGATCCTCAAAGCGTGTCTCTGCATCCTGAACAACGGAAAGGCATGATTTACATAACAGCTTATTCTCAACTATCCTAGGACCAATCACATATTGTGAGTAAGGAGTAATTCACAATCAGACAACCCGGAGACACTTATTAAATTAAATAAAAAGACAGTAAATTTAGATGGGGCGATGATGGCTGGTACAATGTGATCTTAGCAGGCATGGTACAGACTGAAAATCAGTTAACTCTCTGGAGTTGAGCCAAAACTGCAAACTGCAGTTAAGTTTCCCTGGTTCATTTCTCCGTATCTTTTGTAGAAGCACACAGAGAAAGAGGAACATTAGAGGGGAGGTGATATTTGTGGAAAGCCATCCCTATCCTCCCTCTTTCCTGGGAGAAGGCAGGTAAAAGTCAATTGCTCTCTATATCCACGGGACTTTTTTATGTGCATGTGGGAGCCGGTTAACTCACCGAGTTTATTTTATAAGTTCCAATTAAACTATGCTACCAGCGTGGCACTGCACTTTAAAAAAAAAGGAGTGCACAGGAGATAAAGCTGTTATTTTTCCACTGAGGAATCATTATTGTGTGTGTGTTTAAAAAGACACTAGAAAGCTTTATTAAGCCTGGTAATCCATGTAAATCAAAATAGGCAACTGCAAATCAACTTAGTGCTGAGGGTACTAAGACCTTTTAATATATACTTTACTAAACAATAGCTCATAATATGTGGTTTTACTTATTATGTGAAAATTCATGACTGTTAACATCATATATTTGCCATGGCTTTTCATCTCTTTACTGTTTTATTGCTGCTCTGAATGGATGCTTTTTACTGGGCATTAAAAAAAGAAAAAAACAAGTATGAAAAAGTGATGGTTTATTTAATAGTCTAGTTGGAAGAAGTTATACATAGCTTATCCTAAAGTTTTCCAGTGTACGTGTTATTGTGATAAATCACAATGTGTCTTCATTTACATCTCACTTAGAATAATTAGTATCTATTTGAATATTGTAAAAAGCTTCTCAGCTCACACTAAATGTCCTATGCACTCACCTTTGACAACGTTTGTGTCCTACATGTAATGCTTTCCCATTTAGGGTTAAGTCTACCAGTATACCACATCCCCACCAACTAAAGTAGTGAACTGTACTGTATTAAAAAAAAAAAAAAGAAAAACCCATTGGAATTTGACCTGCTCAGGAATGTCCGGCACCATCGTGACATCCTCTCGCTTCTTAACCTCTCCAACCCG
Source organism: Hozukius guyotensis (assembly GCA_916700995.1). NCBI lineage: Eukaryota > Metazoa > Chordata > Actinopteri > Perciformes > Sebastidae > Hozukius > Hozukius guyotensis. The sequence continues at coordinate 48,026 of CAKALU010035279.1, forward strand.
TCAACGCCACAACTACAAAGTGCTACTTTGATAACGGCAGCGCCTGAGGAGGATCACACTGATATACCATCTTACGCTTGTGTCCCAGTTAACATGACCATAACAATAAAAACTAAATGGCTACAAACGACCAACATCCCATTTTTGCTCGCCTAACCTTTAAGCACACTCGCAATGTGTTGTCAGGTTGAAAGTACTTGCTGGAGGGTAGAAAGCATTATTATTTATTTTTGTGACTTTTACAAACAAATTTACTCTCTACTTATTGGTCAGGGGTCAAATGGCTTATGTGACCCCCATCTCGACGCAGTGTGCATCAAACCTAGGTGGCTCTTATCCAGATGGCCAAAAGAGGCAGCTGGCTTTCTCTAGGACACTACGATACCAACTCCCCTACTACTTCTATAAAATCATACTGGATGTGAGGCAGAGGTACAGAGGAAGTAAGAAATACTTAAAACAAAACACATTTAAGGGGCGAAATTTTATACTAACCATGTTTTGCATTGTTTTCATTATTATATCAAATGTTAGGGTTTGCAAAATGATTAACAGGATCGGAAAGCAGAGAAAACGTATAACATATAATAATAAAACATATTCCTGCTACAAAAATATTATGTAAACGTATTCATACATTCCTCTAAACTTAGCTTTTTTCTTGTGAATTCTGACTAAATTTGACCACCTTAGGATTGTAAAAACATTTTAATAAAACAAGGGAAAAATGTATTTTTGGCCAGTGGAAATACGCAACCAGGGATGATGGGCCACACATATACCAGCCCAGTCGCATTGCAGTTCGTGAAATAGTCACGAAATTGTGTGAAAATTGTATAATAAATTGCATACAAAAATGTATTGATTTGTCAGAGTTGATTTATTTGTCAAGTAACTTCCATACTTAAGTTACAGCACTTCTTAACCCTAAATAAGTCGTTTGTTGCCTAAGCCTAACCAAGTCGATCTATTCCTAAACCTGACTAAGTTGTTTTATTTTGAAAAGACTGGAGCCGAAATTGGCACGTGCGTCACGTGTTGCTGGACATTTGTAGTAAAACGCATGAAAAATATGTTGTCAAAGTTGCGCTGAGCCGCACGAAAAAAAGGGAAATTCTTTTCTATGTACACGAACCAAATAGGTTAAATTTCGTGACTATTTTGCGAACCGCCGTGAGACTGTGTTGCATATACACTGCATAGTTTCAAGGGATTACAAGCTACAAGGGTTGGGAATCACTGCTTTAGATTGTGACATCAAAAGACCATGCATAAAAAAGCCAGACACCTGCTGGTTATCACATTAGGTACAAACATCAGAAACTTGACTGCTTTTGTTTTCAATACTGCATCATTATAAAAAGCCACACATTGACGTGAAATGGTACAACTGCTACTATACCCTCCGGATGTGAAGCTCCTCCACAGTCTCAAGTAGATGGGTTTTAAATTCCAACAACTTCAGTAAGATAGTGCCTCCACTTTCTGTTTGACAGTGAGCGATGGACAGACACAGCTCCTGCTCCAACACAGCTCCTCCTGCCTGCATAAGAAAAATTAATGCTTCTAATTTAGCTATTTCAATTCTAAGTTAGTACTTAGTTTGGCAATTTTAAGATACAAAATTAGGCCATATGTTGAAGCTGTAGGACAAAGATAGAGCACAATCAATGTAATTTCCTCCTGCATACAATAAGAAAGAGTAAAAGAGTTTTTCAACATAGAGCAAACAACTAGTTAAACAACTTTAATGAGCAATTCATCAGTTTGGCAGTATAACTACTTCTTTGACATAAATGTCAGGAAACATACGGAAATAACTCCATGTTTTGTTTCTGAGAACAAAACATAGACAAACACAATACCCAGAAATTATTTATAATAGAGCTGTCAATCAATTAAAATTAAATTGCAAATTAATCGCATATTTTTTATTTGTTCAAAATTTACCTTAAAGGGAGATTTGTCAAGTATTTAATACTCTTATCAACATAAAAACACAAAACAATGACAAATATTTTCCATAAACCCTCACAGGTACTGCATTTAGCATAAACAATATGCTCAAATCATTACATGGCAAACTCAAGCCCAACAGGCAACAACAGCTGTCAGAGTGTCAGTGTGCTGACTTGACTATGACTTGCCCCAAAACTGCATGTGATTATCATAAAGTGGGCATGTCTGTAAAGGGGAGACTCGTGGGTACCCATAGAACCCATTTTCATTCACATATTTTGAGGTCAGAGGTCAAGGGACCCCTTTGAAAATTGCCATGCCAGTTTTTCTTCACCAAAATTTAGCGCAAGTTTGGAGCGTTATTTAGCTCCTTCAAGACAAGCTATTATGATATGAAACCAATGGATGTTTTCTAGTTTCATATGAAACCAGTATCTTCATTCTAGGTTTAAAACTGAGCCCGCTACAACCTAAAAAAAAAGCAAGTTGCGTTAATGCGTTAAAGAAATTAGTGGCGTTAAAACAATCACGTTAACTTTGACAGCCCTAATTTATATCAAAAGTTTTTAGTTTAAATTTAATCTTAAAATAAATAAACAAATCAGCTGATGAATGTTCTTTGCTTTGTCCTCTACTTTCGGAAGTAGTAACTTACAGTGGTGTGGGTGGGGAGTGTCCCGGAGTCGGCACTGAGATCCATCGAGTTGTTTCAGGGCAGGCCAAGGTCCCGCTGGGCCTCTGCTGCCTGTTAATCAAGAAAAAAAAACATTTTGTCGGAAAAGGTTAATAGAATTGGCTGTTTAATAAGCAGTAATACTCTGCCTTTCCACTCACATGCTTATAATCACTTCCTCATCTGCAATTTTTACTGCTAAATGATTTTATTAGAAATAATAGGCTAGCACATTAAAGCCTCGTAATGTTTCTCAATCACTACAATCTAACCTAATGGCTTTGAAATGACCATTAGGGTTTTTTCTTTCTTTGTTTTACACCACTTCCATTGCAGTGAGAAGATAACACCTTGATAAGCCATCTAGGTTCAAATGAACCAGCCCATTGACACTAATAGGGGTCAGAGCAATAACACTGAATGGACAAATTGCACTGTCAATGCTTTTTAAATTATCTAGGTTATTTAATTTGACCCGTGGATGGTCCTCTGCAACTGTCCCCTCAACATAACCAAGAAACTGAGTGACATACACACTGCATACACGCAAACACACACTTGCGGGGAAATATGACTATTTAAGTGGGAGGTCTCCACTAGCCACTGATCTCTTAATAGAACAGACCTTTTTTCTCCCATTTAACCTGCGCTGGTATCAATCATGTTGGAGAATTAAATGATCCCTGCTAGAATTGGCTACTATCATAAAATGACAGTGTGACCCCAGGCTGAGGGAGGGAGGGGATGTGCAAACGTGTGTTAGTGTGTCAAAGTGATAGTGTGTGTGTGTGTCTTATGTGCACGCTGTGACTGTGTATGTGACTGGGAGTGAGGGAGTAGACCACAATGTCTTTATTTGCTTCTGCTGTGATCCAGTTGAGCAGGTATTAACCACCATCTCCAAGCCATGAAAAGACAAATTAAAAGAACTGCCATCCATTTAATGGGAACATTTCTATCAAGCAACATGATGTCTGTATTACCTTTGGTTGAGTTATGTTAGTTACTGTTCTGTAAAGCACACTGAGGAAAAGAAAGTTAAACCACAGCCCTGAGATTGTAACAAGTATTCACATTACAGCTAACAGCAATACAATAGCTGAACTACTGCAATTACTTAATTATTAGGCCATTTTTTTTTTTTTTTACATTTTATCATGTCACAGTAGGGAAAGCACTGGTGTAAAACATAAAATCAATGATGGCTGAATTTCATTCAGCTGTTTCAGTTTCAGAGTGCTGGTATTGTGCATGCTGGCTCACTGTCACACTGGGACACTGGGCATCTAAATGTTATTAGTAACACCTGTGCGTTTCCCACTAAAACAAGTAAAAATGTCTGCTGTGAAAAAGGCCTTTTACACAGCACACTGGACAATTTATCAAGATTATATAATACTGCTCCATTCCCTGAACATATTGCAACTAAATGCAAAAATATGCTATTTATAAATGCTAACCTTTTTCTTTAAAGGAGGTACTGTGTTTTAAAATTTTGAGGAAAGTTTTTAAAACTTAAAGGGACTGTTTGTAACTTTTTACACGTAAAATCACCCGGGTCGGTGTCCCATGTGTGCGCTCGCATGTGCGCGCTCGCGTGTTGTTACGCTGTTCAGACAAGTCTCCAACACAAACTACACGGAAGCACCAAAACCGCAAAGTTATATCTAGTGAAGCCCATCTTGCAAAACAGTGTTGGCCGCGGGCATAGTACGCGGGGGAGACCGTAGCTTTGGTCTCCAGGGCCGGAGTCTCTGCTGTACTCTGCTCCTCTGCCTGCCTGCCTGCCTGCCTGCCTTCACTCAAACATCGTGCTTGTTCTCGCTCCACCTCACATTCATGCGCGCACACTACATACTGCAGGAGAGTTGGTAGCTCTGAGAATATCTAGTGAATGTACAGTGGACGTTTGTGCAGAAATAACTGCTGCAGCTCCTCCAGACCAACGGAGGTTTTCCGTGTCTTGTGAAGTGATGGGGCTCCACAGCGAGAAACGTTATCGTCTCCGACCGGGTGCCGGTGTCTCCCTCCGGCTGCGGTCGGGAGGCTGAAGCAGGAACAGCCAACACTAGGATCAGCATTGATTCATGGAGAGACCTTCGTCTGGTCAGCTAACATTACTGCCAAGCAGTTGAAATATAGAGTGATATTGTGGTTTTAGCTGACATGTGTCGCCTCACTGTCTATTTAGAGCGAGCACAAGCACCAGCCCGACGCTGACTTTCATTGACTTAACTGCCACAGGTGTCGCTGTTAACAAGCATTTCTGATTCTTACAAACAGTCCCTTTAAAAAAAAAAAAAACTGTAAGCTGTAATATTATTTCTAATATTGTTTGAGTTATGTATTGTTTATTGTATTTCAGAAAGGTACTGTACACCTTTTGACTCCTTTATCGGTAGCTTTCCAAGTCGCTTTTAGCTTTAGCTAATGCTAACCCTCTTTTTAGTGAGAATTCATTATTTTCCAAATACATTTGGTTTAGTGATAAGCTTTACACTTTGATTCAAATCAACTAAATGGTGGCTGAAATTAAAGAAAAGTCAATTACAATGCAGTTCCTATTGGAATTAGCAGAAACTTTAGCTAACCTTTAGCTAGCCTACACCAGAAGCTAACTTATTGCTAGCTAAGCTAACATTAACTACAATGAAATGTTAGCTAGCATGAGCCTCCAATTATTGCTAACATAAACCAGAAAATAAGGTATAGTTTGTCTATTCACTAAGATAATACTGTTTTAAATTAAATTAATTTCAATATTTTGTTGTTTTAAGTGAATTTGTCTGGTTAAATTGTGGTTTGTTGATGTTGCTACGTTACCTTAAAGCTAGTAGGTAGCCCAGTAAGCAAAGACTCAAGACCTATAGAAGGAGGATTGGAAACTGGTCTTGGGGTAGGGGTACTACGCATGCGTAGTGTAACAGAAGCTGCAGTCGTGCGTTGCGATTGGCTCAGATTTTACTGCGCATGTGTTATACCCCCTGAGATATGACGCGTTGTTGACGCGTGACCTAGCCTCCTTTATATAGGCCTTGCCTGCCTCTCTGGGCAAAGAGATGATGGCAGAAGAAGCTCACTGCCAGAGTATATAGTTAACTGTTGGCAGAGTAAAGATATGGCAGAGATAATATGTTACTGTCCATTGGTTTGGAGAAACTTAGATTTTCCCTTAAGGGTTCCCTCAGTTTTTTTTAAAAGACTTGTAAACCTCTTCTAAACCATATTGAATCTCTCACCTCTTTGCCTGGCTGTGAGGACTGAGCCTCCTTATTTGTTTTGTTGGATTGGCGTTGTTATGTTATGTTTTTTTTTATTTATTTTTTTTTATCTCTATTATTTTGTATTATTATTATTATTATTATTATTATTATTATTATCTTTTTTGTATATGTAAATATTGTATGTGTTTTATTATTTCATGTGTCTAATGTGTTTCTAATTTTGGTGTCATTACTGCCTTAAGTCTTATCACATTTAATGTTATATTGGTTACTTCCTTTATTGTTGGGGTCGGGAGGGAAAAATGGATGGAAATTAGAAGACTACTTATTTGCTCTGTAATTTATACGCCTTGCAATGTTCTTCCAATTAAAAGAAAGAAAAAAAAATAAGTGGTCAAAATAAGGTAGACAAAAAACACAGAAAACTACAAATATCTTACTGTGCAGCCCCCGAGCACAGAGCCTCAAAGTGTAGGCACTAGTCTACCACACTGTTGTTTTATTTGTCACTATGTTGGGTCAGAACTGTGTCCATTTCTCATTCATTAATATAATATCCTTAGGATTTGTTTCAGTGTGTACATACTGTATGAAGATAAGTCAAGTCAACACACAGCAGGTAGTCAAAACAGACCAGGCAGCACAGGGTTAAACTCCTTAGTTCAGGGGTCAGCAACCTGCGGCTCTTTAGCTCCTCTACAGTGGATCCCTGTGGATTTTGTTTAAAAAATTAGTGGAAATGAATAACTGTTTTTGTTTACATTTTCATTTGTATTTATCATTGTTGTAGGTCTAATGTACGACGGAGTATTAGGGCCACATTGAGGGAAAAAAAATATATATGAGATTTCGAGAATAAAGTCATAATATTATAAAGTAGTAATTTATTTTCTTTTTTTCTCGTAAAGTTATGACTTTATTCTCGTAATATTCTGACTTTTTCCTCATAAAGTTATGACTTTATTCTCGTAATATTACGACTTTTTTCTCGTAAAGTTATGACTTTATTCTCGTAATATTACGACTTTTTTCTCGTAAAGTTATGACTTTATTCTCATAATATTATGACTTTATTCTTGAAATCTCAGATGTTTTTCCCTCAATGTGGCCTGAATACTCTGTAGTACATTTGCACTTGGGCCCTCACTGTATTAGACTTATATTCTATATACTTAGACTATAAACTGTGTTACCTTCATCACAATGCTCAAATGTTTTTGTGGCTCCAGACAGATTATTATTATTATTTTTTTGTCTAAAACGTCTCTTTTGATAGTGAAGGTTGCTGACCCATGCTTTAGTCTGAGTTAAGGTTGAATGAGCCAGTGGCGCCATCTAGCGGTTGAATATTAAAACGTGCACATACCTAATAGGCCTGCTGAAGGAGTGTCTTGCTGACTGGTTGCTTTCTCCTGCGTGTGTAACCCACCTGTTATCAGCTGCTAATTGTGCTTACTCACCTGCTTTTCCATCACTTGGTAGACATGTCTTCAATTAGAGAAAGAGCTGCGGCGTTAAACCTGGCAGAGAAGTTGTGTGTTCGTCCTCAAGGTGAGTTAATCAAACCGCATCTCAACGAGGCTGCAGCACATGGAGGCCTTCATCTGGTCTCTGACTATTTTCTTTTATCCTGGACAACTACGATAAACAACAACACAAAAATTCCTTCCCAAAGTTGTTTTAACAACCAGTCCCAATTCACCACTGCTGACTTTAGTTAGTTAATTAGTTAGACTGGCTTCTATTCCTCCACTAGTCTTTCCTCTTCTCTGTGCTTTGTGTCCTATTTAACCCTTTTTAACCCTAGCCCTGTAAACAGGAGCACATATCTGACATTACAATGGTTTTAAGACAAAAGTTAAGATTTGTATTTTCATAAATAACTGCATTTATTATAATATAAATAAACAATTGGTCCCTGATATTGTTGGTGTGAGAAAGAGAGTTACAGGGGTGAGAACGTGCATTTCTTTCTTTATTTATTTGTTATATCTCAATGCAGAAAAATGAGGAAGGGTGCCCACTGGTGCTGATCAAATATGAATTAATATTCTGTTACTGTAATGCCTATTTCTCACATAAAATGTTTTCAGAAACATCTTGCAGTGTACTGTTTAGCTCTCAAATGAGAAAGTTTGTGACCTGGCAGCCATGTAAAGAGATCAGTTGAGGAAATACCAAGCACCGCCCACCAGCCAGAGCAAACTTTCTCATTTTAAAGCTAAACAGTACACTACGTACCACTAAGATGTTTCTGAAAACATCTGAGGCGAGAAATAGGCATTACAGTAACAGAATATTGATTAATATTTGATCAGCGCAGCCTAGTTTGACCGTTTGATCGGAGTTCGGGAGTGATTGACAGCTGCCTCTGTTGAATGAACAGCCAATAGGAACTCTGAAATGACCTGTGATTGGCCAAAGTCTCCTGTCACGGGTTAGATTTTTTAAATCCTGAAATCAGATTCATGAGGAGGTGGAGAAGTCTCGTTTTCTCTCAGAACACTTGAATTGCAATATGCTGAAAGGTTATTATGGAGTTTTTGCCCACTGATGCCAAAAACATTCTGCTTACTGCCATTTTAAGCCGGCCTTGGTCATCTCTCAAATTGTCCTATACACCCTCCTATCCTATTTACCTGTACTCCAGCCCTGCACGGGTCATCTGTAAAATATGACTCGTTTGATGTCCTCTTTGTCTTAGCTCATGGAGTGACCAGTAAACCAGTCCAGTCTTCCTCCATGTGGAGTGGCCTCATCTCCCACCTCAGGTCTTCAGTGACGGTGAAGCGTCGACGAGTCCACCTCAAGTCTCACAGCGACTGTTTCCTCGGCTCAGAGGCTGTTGATGTGGTGGCAGAACACTGTGTCAAAGTCTTTGAGGGTGTGTGTGTGGATTTTATATATTGTAGGCTTCTATATTCTCAAAATTTACATCGAAAAATTCTGTCGATTTTCTATTTGATGCTTCCTTTTGACCCAAGCCATCTTCTCATCATGCTCTCTTTTTTTTTTATTTATGAACCAAAATACTTTCAACAAATTGACATTTCCCCTTTGTGCTTGGTCACAACTTAAGATGCCAACGTGTCGCGGGACAAAGTGGTGTGTGTGTGCCAGGCTCTTCTGGACTGTAATGTGTTTGAGGCAGTCGGTACCAACGTGTTTGGCAAAGACAAGAAGAAGCAGGATGTGTTTCAGGACAGCAAGAGTGCTCTTTACAGGTTTTATATACACACAAACCTACTCATAAAGCCACCTGTTTTTATGGCAGTCAAAATGTCCATTCACAATAGCTGTGAAGGTGTTAACATGGTGCCTTTTTTAAAACACAGGTTTGTAGGTGCGTGCTCTCCTTCGGTCGATGAGTTGGAAAGAGGTGTGCTTGTGAAGGGGATCCAAAGACTTTTCTGCAGTGCTCCTTCAGAGAGGTACAGTACTCGGTCTAAATCATTCAACTTTCACAGCGTACATTACATACACTGATATATCAGTTTATTAGTCACATCTACATAAAAAAAACATCATGTAATGCCGTCCAATACAACACCACCACTACCTACAGCCTCCACAATAAATAATGAAGAGTGGAACACCTATCTTTCACCAAATTGTGCGGCAGTGAAATTACACTACATCTGACACTGTATAAACAATATAACAGAATATCTACAACTAGCAAGATCTTTATCGTCTCACATGTCATCATATCAGCTAACTTGTGCTGGAATCCACAAAATGCTTTCTGACATGTCACCAGCATGAGCTCCCAGCTGTCTCTGTTTTGCATTCCAGGCAGGAAGAGCAGACATGTCCCACTGGGTTACATGTTCAGATGTCCACCCCTGTCAAATTTACTCAGACATCCACAAAAGCCGAACAACTGGACACTCCTGCCGCCGCCAGCTTGTCAGTGGAGTCTCAGGTGGACAGTCTGAGTCCCAGCAGAGTGCAGACGGACACTGTTTTACCACAATCATGTAAGACACTGTCAGCATGTGTGTGTGTTTCATCCTGTCGTGCCACTTTTCCTCTGTTAAAGCATAGATTAATTATCTTAATCTTACTCTTTTCACTCCAGACAATTTGACATAGGCATAGTAGGAGAAGCCCAGGTGTATTTGATAACATTAATGATGGTTGCATTCCACTTAGGGAGACCCTGATATTGTGCACGCTGGCTCTGGAATAGCTTACAGGGGCTACGGTCGAAAAGGCTTTTTTGCTTAAGAAGGTTCCTAACTGAGTGAAATGACCCCGAAGTATCTCAGTAGCAGCCATGATAAGAGCTGGTCGAATTCTCTAAATGCTAAGGAAATGCTTCATTTCTTATCTCCTTTAGCATAGGATACACTGGACCATCCTTTACAAAAGGAAAGGAGAGAATAACATCCCACAATTCCTTGCGGCCGCAACATTTAAAGCAACGCACCATTCTGCCGTTCATGAACGCAAACAATATGCCCATCTTGCATATTATTTTCATACAGTCATATACTAATTGGGATTCATGATGATAAATATGAGTGGACAGTGACAACTATTTCGTTTCACTTTATTTTTAATTATTTATTTTGAGCATGTAACAAATACCGAAGTAAAAAACAAGAATAACGAATAAAATGAACAGTAAATAAATAGCAAACTGTCAATAAATAAATAAATAATCAACATAAATAAATATTACATGTCCGAAAAGAAGTAGGAAGAAGTACAGCCTACACATGGTCCTACCCGTTTTCCATAACTCAAACAATTAACTCAATATTTATCAAAATATATTCCTTTTTTATTTCAATTCCTACCTTGGTAATGAAGTAATATTTTTCACCGGGTTGTCCATGTTTAAGATGGGTCAATTGTGTTACCACCAGGGTTGTATTTCTATTGTGATTGAATTTTAAGAAGCAAACCTGAGTTTTACCAAAGAACATGTCATGATTTAAGCAGTAAATGAAAAGAGGGATTCTTTTTGTGTCATACTATACATTGTTTTTTAGAAAATTCCTACATATTATACCTTTAATGCCTACAAAGAGTATTTGACCCCAAATTACTGCAAAATTTCATTTTTATTTTTTTTTTTCACTTCTGACCACATCATATAACTTGTTATTCTCATCCTACTCTTTTCCTCATTGACATATTTAAGCTGATACAGTTGTATGACTGAAATTCACCCAGGTGTAATATACATCTTTAAATCAAAGACTACAAACTGAGGAGATGAAAAGTTATTTATTTTATCTTAAAAAGGGCCTTTGTTTCCCCCGGAATAGAAAACCATACAACAGTACAGTGTGATTATTTATTTTTTTATTTTTTTGTTTTTTTATTTTATTTTTTTAATTTTTTTTATTTAATTTAATTTATTTATTTTTTGTCTTGCTCCGCTCCCCAGTGGTAGACGAGGTGTGGCAGGAACAGACTCTGCTCAGGCTGTTAAACGTGGTGGAGCTCCCCCTGCTGGAAGGGGTGCTCCAATGCAGCCAGACCTCATCCCCTCCTCCTCCATCAAACCTGCTGGCTCACAGTAACCCAGACCTGATCTACAGCAGCAACCACCTGGACAGGCAAATCCTCAAGGTCTTCAGGGACTCTCAGTACGGTTTGGCTTTGAAAAGAATTTGCTGCTTACTTAACACCTATTAGCAATCTAAGGTGCAGTACTAAGGCAGCTTGTGACAGATATTATTGCATATTTAAATTGTAAAAAGTATTGGATTAAAGAAGTGTCCCTGCATTCCATGTTATCAGCTCTTGAAACTGTTGGTAGCGTCATATTTACAGTACAATCATGAGAGTGGTATCAATCTCAATCCTAAATTTCCCAAATATATAGTGTGTATAACCATATATTTTCTTTCTTGTCTTGTATTCCTCGCCATCCCTCAGGGAGGACGAGTGGCTCTGTGCAGCCCTGCACTGTCTGGACTACCTCCCCGACCAGCCAGTGGTGGAGCTGAGCAGGGAGCTGCCTCACTGTTTCCCGCAAGATCAGGACAGCTGTGAGAAAGTGCCAGCTGGTAGCAGTTCACAGGATGGAGGCAAGTGCTTGGATGAGTATCAGAATAGAGTGTTACAGGGCTATTAGGGCTGTCAATCGATTAAAATATTTAATCACAAATTAATCACACATTTTTGTATCTTCATATTCAAAATGTACCTTAAAAGGAGATTTGTCAAGTATGTAATACTCTTATCAACATGGGAGTGGACAAATGTGCTTGCTTTATGACAATGTATGTATATATTTATTATTGGAAGTCAATGAACAACACAAAATAATGACAAATATTGTCCAGAAACCCTCACAGGTACTACATTTAGCATAATAAATATGCTCAAATTATAACATGGCAATTCAACCCCAACAGGCAACAACAGCTGTCAGTGTGTCAGTGTGCTGACTTGACTATGACTTGCCCCAAACTGCATGTGATTATCATAAAGTGGGCATGTCTGTAAAGGGGAGACTCGTGGGTACCCATAGAGCCCATTTTCATTCACATATCTTGAGGTCAGAGGTCAAGGGATACCTTTGAAAATGACATTGGTTCCTCGCAAAAATGTAGTGTAAGTTTGAAGCATTATTTAACCTCCTTTACCACAAGCTAGTATGACATGGTTGACACCAATGGATTCTTCAGGTTTTCTAGTTTCATATGATACCAGTATCTTCACTCTAGCTTTAAAACTGAGCCTGCTTGCGTTATTATCGCGTTATTATTGCGTTATTATCGCGATAACTTTGACAGTCCTAGTCTCATTTATCTTTCTTACAGTATTCCAAAGGTTTTGCAGTAATACCACTAACCTCCCGCTACAACCTAAAAATCACAAGTTGCGTTAATGCGTTAAAATGAATTTATTGAAAGCAACACAAATCTAAGTAATATTTCTGTATTTCTGGCTCCAGTGCAGCCTC